>JAMPIV010011064.1:0-27158 GCA_024509875.1 Oreohelix idahoensis
TATAAAGTCAATGTGTCCTGGAGTTCCTGAGAGTCTATTATGAGATAAAGAATGAACAGGACTACTGCACCCCTAGACGAGTCGCACAAGATGACCAATGTGAGATCATGCATGGTGCTTTCAGTCTCATCATTTCAAACAAATTGCCACAAAAACCACTTCTACAATGATCAAATGGATGTTTGGTGGAGGATTCATACAAGAGGATTAGCAACGGTGGTGGTCCCGTCCTATGTAAGGAGCGCAGAGGAAGATTATGATGATGATGATGAGTATACAGCTGACACTGGAGTATGATATGGTTAGATTCTGCTTGCCACGCTGTATTTCTTATGATGGCTCTGTGGCTCCATGCCCGCAATAAATGCAAAGGAAAATGACTCTAAAGACAATAATATATGTTAAGCCTATGAAAATAAGATAATGATATATGGAATTATTATGCACGAAAACCAGCAATTGTGAGATGATAACACTGTAGCGAGATGGATCTGTGTAACCCCACGCTCAAACTTCCTGCTTAAAAACCAGACAACGTAATTTTTTGAATCTATAAATAACTACAATATTTGAAATTTGTCTGAGGGCCTAGTCAAATTTACCGCCAACATTTAACTAAAGTATTTGAATATTGTTAAGAAAAACAAGTTAAAAATTACCACCCTTACACACCCAACCCAATTTTATTGAAGGACGTAGTAAAAATTAACAACCAATCAAATCGTTACCTCGGTTTTTGGTAGAGACAAGAAATCTTGGTTATAGTGGAAAAAGACCTATTCTGTGCTTTTGACCAAACTTTAATAATTTATTTCTCACTAACTAAGGGTAATTAAAAGGAAAGGGATATCTTGAATTATAGCGCTGATATTGATTAATATATTAACATAAAGATTCCCTCATTTAAAAATTATTTTGACTTAGAAAAACTTATTTTAGTGATATTTTCATATCAGGGTAAATGCACATTTAATTACGATGCTAAGGAATAACAAAAGGAAAATTATATAGAACGATAGAGGTAAATTCGCCGTTTAATTATCACTTTTGATATTTAAAATCGGTCTCCAATTAACGATAATATTAAATAATAAAAGTTGGTCTAATTCGACACTTAGGCTTAAAATCGCTGAAGTTTATGTTTTCGGAAGATAGTTAACTTATTTTGACTCGTCTTTTGATTGGTTGAGGGTAGGGTGATAAAAATTAACAACTTCTTAGACAGTCCGCCATAATTTTAAAGCTTCCACGCCAAGCTGACCTGTTTGTGAAAACAAAAGGGGCAAGCCTTTGCCGTCTGCAAGTGTGTGCATTGAGCTAGAGCCTGTACTGACTGTTGCTTGTGTGTGAGAAGATTCTTTACTTGAGGGTAAGATAAATAAGTTTATTTGTATAATTTATTGACAGGGTAGGCCACGGGATGTGAGCCATATTTTTAATTTCGATACTGCCTATTGGGAAATGCTATGGCACGATGACCTATGTAGGAATGTGCCTAATGCAGTTTTATTCGGAGTGAAAATTGTGAAAAAGTTACAAGTTGGCCTTAAAACCTTTTGCGACTAAGTGCAGTAGAAATAAATTGATATTGCCGATTGGGAGTGACATATTGTTCAAATAACATGTGAAACTATGTATAGATTGTTAGAAAGAAAAAAATCCACAGGTCACAAGATATGTAGTGTACAACCCTGCTTATTGTATGGAAGACACACTGTATGATGGACAGTGACTTTGAAGTACCACTACATAAAAGAATATTACACAAAACTGATTGTAGACCACGAAAGATAAGGTCTGGTGCGAATGGTCAGCACACATAACTGACCAAGGTAAGTTGTCATAGTGATTAAGTGTGGAAAAAAATATAGACAAGTGCTATATGGGAGGACATTTTCCTTCTTTTTCCAGGTTTATTTACCAAGTACGAGTTGTTGCTGAAACCTGGGGAGGTGAACTAGAGGAAGTGAATGCTCATAATATATCCTGAAGCTACACTCCTCAACTTTGTCCAGGAAGTACAACCTCTGGTGAACCTGACTACATATGAGCCAACTGTATCAATTATAAAACAAGATAAGTCCTTCATATAGGCACATGAACGTTCATCTAACTAACCTTCCACATAATAAAAATAATCTTACCTTGGAGGGATGAAAACAACAGACCTTCCAATTACAGAATAATGGTATTCTCAAGCATTGACACAAGAACTGGGGGTAGACTTTTTTTAGTGACCTTCTTTTTATTGAAAAGACATGGACAAAGGGTCCAACTTATTTATTTCTATTCTGTAAATACAAATTTCTTGATTTGATAATTCCCGACCCCAAAAGTTTGAGGTACAGGAAAAATAAAATTGTATATATCATTATATATCTAAACTTTTCAGTCTTATTCACTTAATTTTCATTGTGTTAAATATCTGTTTTGAAATTAAAAACATTAAATACATTACCCTAGACACCTTGCCATACCAACCTTACACATATTCTTTAGTCCAGGGGAGATCTGGAGAGGTGACAGATAGGAACCCAGAGAACATCATCATCAGCAGTCTTTACTCTGGGAACTTACATAGTCTGACCTCACCTGGATTGTCTATACACACTTGCTCTTTTCAGAGAAGGGGGTATTGATTATAAGACCAGTCTGTTATCTGGCACTTTTCTGGTATCATCTGATACATCTGTTTGTCCAGGATAGCCTATCTTTTGTAACATCTAAACCTCTCGTCACATATTGGGGGCTCGTCCGGGATTAATTTACCACCATACACTGGGGTTCTGATTTTATAAATAATAAAGATAAAATACAATTGTTAAATTTGTAGAAATTGGATGAGCTATTATTGCCTATAGTTAATTAAGCTAGTTAATATTTGCCATTTATATATGTAAGATTAATAATTTGGATACGAGAGTGAGAGAATCGCAGACCTGGCTAAATTTAGATCTGCAACAGTGCAGACTGCAAAGGACTTGGGCATGAGTGGGGATATTCTGATTCAGTATGTAACTACTGAATGCGATAAATTTATAGATAGGGAGGATAGGAGATTAGCTGAAGAGAAAAGATTACAATTATAAGCTGATAAGGAGGCTAGAAAATTAGAGGCTGACAAGGACACAAAAAGATTGCAGATGGAGGCCGACAAAGAAGAAAAGAGATTGCAAAGGGAGGAACAGAGATTGCAAAGGGAGACTGAGGAAAAGAGATTGCAACTGGAGGCTGAAAAGGAGGAAAAGAGATTTCAAAGAGAGCATGAGTTGAGACTGAAAGAACTGAAACTTCAAGGACATATTACAGAAAATGGAGGCAGCCCATCTACTTCTGACACCAGTGCCAGTCAGGGGGTCTCAATTTCAGACATGAATTTTCATTTAGATCCTTTTGTAGAGAAAGACGATGAGATCGAGTCTTATTTCAGTAGATATGAGAGATTAGCTACTAATTATGGGTTAGAGAAGGAGAAATGGAGTTTAAAATTATCCCAAGGGCTTAGGGGAACATCTTATGAAGTCTTTGCAAAATTAAGTAGAGAGGACCAAGAAGATTATGATATTCTAAAACAAGCTCTATTAATTAGATACGAGAAGAATGGTGAATTTTAAAGAAAGAAATTTAGAACTGCTAAGCTACTGTCTGGGGAGACCTACCACCAATTCTCTGCCAGATTAGAAACCTATTTAAAGAAATGGACTGCTCTGGGGAAAACCCAAGATCTGAAGGAAATGATTATGATGGAGCCGTTAAGAGAGTTCATGGCTCCAGACCTGAGAAAATTTCTCACGTAACAAGGTGCAAAGAGGTTGGGGGAGATTCTCAATGGTGCTCAGAGATATCAGGCAGCCCAGTCAGAAGTAGCTGGAGTTAAAAAGAAACACGCAGAAAGTAATAAAACCCAAGAAAACCAGAATAAATTTGATACTAGGGATCAAACACATAGGTTTAAACCAAATTATGATAGACCTAGGTGTGATCCTAGATACAAAAACCCTCAGGCAAATTAAAAGAAACTCTACAGACCAGAAGGAAAATGGTGTAAAATATGTAGGATGCATAATCATAATACAATTGAATGTGGTAGGAAAGTTCCTCCATATCACGCTGCATGCATGATAACAGTGGACAAGGGAAGGAAGAAATTGACAGACAGTCAGATAAATCTCCATCATCACCCCATCTGTGAAGAAGTGGTATGTAATGGTGCGAAAGTCAAGTGCCTTTACGCTTCAGGATTGGAATATGACTCAGTTGTGAGTGCAACCCTGGTGCACCCTGACCAGTATACCACAGACAAAGTGGTGATACAAGGGGCATTGAAGGATACAGCCACCATGACACTTCCCTATGCGCAGATCAATGTCAAGACTAGGTATGTGGAAGAAGTGATTAGAGCAGCAGTGTGTGACGAACCTAATTACCCGCTGGTGTTAGGAAAGAGCTATGTGTTTCTAGGGAGCCCTATAAAACCTGTGCGCATGGCACCGCTCCAGGTCAGGTCGACCCCTAGTAAGGAGGAGGAACCACCACTAAAGATTCATCCGAAAGAGATGAGGAAGACCCAGGCAAAAGACAAAACATTAAAACCTTGCTTTGGCAAATTGCCAAATAGCCATTACCACCCTACGAAAGGAGAATTCTATTTGAAAGAGGGACTGCTCTATAGGAAAGCTGGAGCAGGACCCAAAGGATATGGACAGTTAGTACTGCCATGGAGTTATAGGGAAAAGGCTATAAAACAAGCACATGTTGATCCAGACGGTGAATATCAGAGGATGGGTACCACCTGTCAAAGGACATCTGTGAAATTCTTCTGGCCAGGCATAGCTGCAGACATTGCAAAATTTGTGGAGGCCTGTGACCAGTGTAGCAAGGTACTTTCCACATGTTGGAAAGAAAATAATAAGCAGATGCTACCAAAGCATTGTGGAGAACATGGGCCTAAAAACAAAAAGGGAAATAAAAATGATAAGGTAGATATAGTTGATAGGGAAACACCTTTTCACACACAGTCTTCCACTAAAACCTTTAAAATGGCAACTCTTCGTATGGCACAAAGAGTAAAAATAAACACAGTCCAGACCACTCCGACACACCCCCCGCCGGAATTCGTGGAACTGTCTAAAAATAGAACTGAGGTTAATCGGCCAACATTAAAACCGAAACTAAATGTTAACCATAGAAAAGTTGGGAGCGGGCGTTTGGCCAGGTTGCCTAATGTCAAGCTCACTTCAACATATGGCAATTAATGTAGCCTTATGAAGGGCACCGGTGACAGTGGTAGTGACCGACCCTACACAGTCCATTGGAAGTATTGTACGGACATTGGATTGAGATCACACATATTATAGCAAATGCTAAAAAGTGGAATTGATTGTTGATGCAGGAACTCATTTCCCCAGATTATATATTATTGCCAATTGTTTTTGGGCTGAGAAAACAGCTGGTGAATAGGGCCTTTATCTGAATGGCAGATTGAAGAGTCATATATAAATATTAGTAGAGGGTTTTTCCAAATTCCAATCAAGCTTGAGCTCAGACCAATTGTTGGCTGTGAACATTTCGGAGGGGCACATGGAACTTATATGTTGCTTCTGGATTGGAAATACTCCGAGTGTTTTATCCAGGCTGATGAGGAAATTACTGGGTCCCATACACAACTCAGCTATCACCAAATTTATAGACTTTCTCCTCATAAATATTGCAACCTTGAGGAACATCTCAAAATCTCTGGACATGTCATGGAACAAACTCAGAGTAATGGTGAATAGCGATTGATAATCAGCATGGGACAGGCAGTAGCACCTGCAGCTGTTTGTTAACATAACCTGCAATAGATTCCTGGATCGCAGAACGTTGGGGTAAATTTCTTGAGTAGGCACCCACCTGCAGCAATCCAGGATCACACAAAGGCATAGAGGAGTTAATTTGAACGTGATGGTAACACAGATAGTAAAGCTTCACTAGTGGTTCACGCTTTTTAACGGGGGAGATATGTAGCGAGATGGATCTGTGTAACCCCACGCTCAAACTTCCTGCTTAAAAACCAGACAACGTAATTTTTTTAATCCATAAATAACTATAATATTTGAAATGTGTCTGAGGGCCTAGTCAAATTTACCGCCAACATTTAACTAAAGTATTTGAATATTGTTAAGAAAAACTAGTTAAAAGTTAATACCCCTACACACCCAACCTAATTTTATCGAAGGACGTAGTAAAAATTAACAACCAATCAAATCGTTACCTCGGTTTTTGGTAGAGACAAGAAATCTTGGTTATAGTGGAAAAAGACCTATTCTGTGTTTTTGACCAAACTTTAATAATTTATTTCTCACTAACTAAAGGTAATTAAAAGGAAAGGGATACCTTGAATTATAGCGCTGATATTGATTAATATATTAACATAAAGATTCCCTCATATAAAAATTATTTTGACTTAGAAAAAATTATTTTAGTGATATTTTCATATCAGGGTAAATGCACATTTAATTACGATGCTAAGGAATAACAAAAGGAAAATTATATAGAACGATAGAGGTAAATTCGCCGTTTAATTATCACTTTTGATATTTAAAATCGGTCTCCAATTAACGATAATATTAAATAATAAAAGTTGGTCTAATTCGACACTTAGGCTTAAAATCGCTGAAGTTTATGTTTTCGGAAGATAGTTAACTTATTTTGACTCGTCTTTTGATTGGTTGAGGGTAGGGTGATAAAAGTTAACAACTTCTTAGACAGTCCGCCATAATTTTAAAGCTTCCACGCCAAGCTGACCTGTTTGTGAAAACAAAAGGGGCAAGCCTTTGCCGTCTGCAAGTGTGTGCATTGAGCTACAGCCTGTACTGACTGTTGCTTGTGTGTGAGAGGATTCTTTACTTGAGGGTAAGATAAATAAGTTTATTTGTATAATTTATTGACATGTAGGCCACGGGATGTGAGCCATATTTTTAATTTCGATACTGCCTATTTGGAAATGCTATGGCACGATGACCTATGTAGGAATGTGCCTAATGCAGTTTTATTCGGAGTGAAAATTGTGAAAAGGTTACAAGTTGGCCTTAAAACCTTTTGCGACTAAGTGCAGTAGAAATAAATTGATATTGCCAATTGGGAGTGACATATTGTTCAAATAACATGTGAAACTATGTATAGATTGTTAGAAAGAAAAATATCCACAGGTCACAAGATATGTAGTGTACAACCCTGCTTATTGTATGGAAGACACACTGTATGATGGACAGTGACTTTGAAGTATCACTATATAAAAGAATATTACACAAAACTGATTGTAGACCACGAAAGATAAGGCCTGGTGCGAATGGTCAGCACACATAACTGACCAAGGTAAGTTGTCATAGTGGTTAAGTGTGGAAATAAATATAGACAAGTTCTATATGGGAGGAAATTTTTCTTCTTATTCCAGGTTTATTTACCAAGTACGAGTTGTTGCTGAAACCTGGGGAGGTGAACTAGAGGAAGTGAATGCTCATAATATATCCTGAAGCTACACTCCTCAACTTTGTCCAGGAAGCACAACATCTGGTGAACCTGACTACATATGAGCCAACTGTATCAATTATAAAACAAGATAAGTCCTTCATATAGGCACATGAACGTTCATCTAACTAACCTTCCACATAATAAAAATAATCTTACCTTGGAGGGATGAAAACAACAGACCTTCCAATTACAGAATAGTGGTATTCTCAAGCATTGACACAAGAACTGGGGGTAGACTTTTTTTAGTGACCTTCTTTTTATTGAAAAGACATGGACAAAGGGTCCAACTTATTTATTTCTATTATGTAAATACAAATTTCTTGATTTGATAATTCCCGACCCCAAAAGTTTGAGGTACAGGAAAAATAAAATTGTATATATCATTATATATATCTAAACTTTTCAAACAGTCTTATTCACTTAATTTTCATTGAGTTAAAGTTCTGTTTTGAAAATAAAAACATTAAATACATTACCCTAGATACCTTGCCATACCAACCTTACACATATTCTTTAGTCCAGGGGAGATCTGGAGAGGTGACAGATAAGGACCCAGAGAACATCATCATTAGCAGTCTTTACTCTGGGAACTTACATAGTCTGACCTCACCTGGATTGTCTATACACCCTTGCTCTTTTCAGAGAAGGGGGTATTGCTTATTAGACCAGTGTTTTATCTGGCACTATCCTGGTATCATCTGATACATCTGTTTGTCCAGGATAGCCTATCTTTTGTAACATCTAAACCTCTCGTCACAATTACGAGGTACTACTTTCACTTTTGTCAACGTTATTCATTAAGATAAACATCTGCTCATTGTGCTAGAATCTTTTTCTTCTTCAAGTACCATGCCTAGCGGTGTAGGAGATCATGTCTTTCCGCGACTTCCTGTTTCCAGTACAATTTATAAATTCTGTTGATGACATCTTTCCACGCCACTATGTCAAACTGTTCAGGATTTGTTGTCTTTGTCTTCCACTATTTCTTTTTCCGTCAATCTAACCTGTTGTTACAATATATTCCAGCTTTCCTCTTCTCATAATATGCCCAAAAAAGAGGGTTGCTTCTGTCTAACTTGTGAAATAAATTTCCTTCGTGCTTTAGCCTCTTTCAGGACATCGTAATTACTCTATTTGGCTGTTCATAGTATTTTTAACATTCTTCTGTAAAACGAATTCAGTGTTGCCTCTAGTGCCTTCCCTGTTTGTTTACTAATTGTCCGTGTCTGTTACGGTATTTTATTGAAGTCGTCTGCTATAGTTGGCAGTGTGCTACTTCTAGGGTCACAGCGTTTAATATAATTTGATGTTAAGAATTCACGGACTACTGAACTCTATATACACGATCGATTTATGACGTGTTAGCGTTGATAGGTCACGCATCGTGACTTAGATACGAGACCCTTTTTACGTTGACCGTCAAGCTGTGAAGACGCGTCCTATATCCGTCCAGTGTTGGGCATTGTATTGCCACATATCTATATAATTACTTCGAAGTATGGACTCAGGGTCAGTCCAAAGTTATATGAATCAAATAATATAAATAGGTTAGTATATAACCAACTTCAAGGAAAGATTATTTACAGTCCATAATATTATATTCATCAGACTCATACGCTCATTGTCGGCCGTTGGAATCCCCAACCGCGTGTGCACATAGCTATGCTGTTCTGGCTATATTAATTCATTTTACTGGACACGGACTGAGAATATTATATGGATTCAAATGTACTCAATTATAGATGTATGCTTATAATGAATAATACTTGTGATGTCTTCATCCGTTGTTTCGTCAATAAACATTGGACTCAATCAAGGACTTACCCACGTTACTTCGATTGCGGTTGGTTGCTTCACCTTGCATTGTTGATTGTTGTTTGACCTGATGAACTCTTTTTCATAGGAAGTTTATACTAATGATAATGAGGTTCGTACAGAAACAATGTTTTTTCTTGGATACTCATTAATCAACGAAAACCTTTGTGTTGACCTCAACTGAGATAATGATAAACAAGCAAAGCATACATATTCAACTAATAATAAGAGAATGAAAGACCCAACAACCGAATCCCGCAACAATGGTGGCCTGATGTGGCTGTGGACTTTTAAGTCACACTAGATTGAAAAAAAAAGAATTCTCTTCAAGCAGAATCGAAATGGACATTTTTTTCTATTTGTACACCGGTGACGTCATACCATAGCAACATAACGAACTCAGCTGAATGGCAGCGCCAGTCATCGGCCTTCAAATAATTCTGCCATAACACGTCTTTGAACGATTGAAACTAATTTCAACTTTCATGAACTGGTCATACGAGTTCCTTATCCTGTTGGTGAAACGGGCACTGTAAAAACCTATCGTGTCTAAAAGCTAAGTACTTGTTCGTACATTAAACAATGTTCGGTCCATGTTAATCACCGGCACGTCCTTTCAAAAGCATCTGTTAACCGTTGTATGTTTTATGTTCCCATATGTATTTATATCGTGTAGTTAACTTTCGTGGGCGGTAGGTGGGGATCAAAACTGATTTTTTATGGCTTTTCGAACGTCAAAATCAGTTTTGATTGTTCTGTAGGGCCTTTAAATAATCGCATTTGGCGAAGAACCCCATTGATGATTATGCCGATGGGTTGTTTGTTCGCATTTGCTATTATTTGACATTACATGTTAGGTGTCCAGTTCTGTGAATAACTAGTTTATTTTACTGTATTCAGTTTCATTTTATTGAGTTTTGTATTATTGTTTGTAATCTTTCTCGTTAATTCTGACCTTGCTATCTTTATGTTCATTTATATGTATTGTACATACCGTTTGATGAGTCCTGTGACGTCATTAGTTTTTGCATTCGTATTTTTTTTTTCTGTATGTTGACCTACATTTAGTTCAATCCTTGACCTTTCAGTACTTCCAATTTCTATGCTTAGTTTTGTAAAATCATTTATTTTTGTGAAAATTGTCAATTGTATCTCGTACTTCTGTGTTGTAAACTTTTGTTTAATAAATTGTATTGTTTGTATTTATCTCATATATTAATAACATAATGATATTACTATAAATTGATTTTAATGATATGGTAAATTAATTTGATTAATTTTTATTAAATTAGATGATGACGTCGATGACGTCATCACTTTGCAGTAGTCCAATACATGATTAAGGCATTTTATATATTATGACTAGGGCATACTAGCATTATATATATTTATTAATAACTATTAAATTTATGGTCCGCCTTGTGTAGGACATACATATCAAATATTAATTAGTACACTGTCCTAGTACTACAGTGTTTACTTGGCACATATAATTAATTAAATAGGGATTATATCCATAATTATTTGAGGAGAATATTAGTGCATGATATAATTCAGCATCATAAATTTATAAGGGCATAATACATTGGTATAAGGTAATGAGTGTACATTATTTACATAAATTATGTTGGTATAATATATTTGTGGAACGTATAACTAATAATACAATAATATTACAGTTGGATATATTGAGTAATTATCTTCGGTTGCATATACATATAATTAGATATTTGACTGAGTAAGTATATTATTGAATTAAAATGTCTACTTTTGACCAATTTGTTAAAATTGGAAAAGATTTTGGCTATAAAGGACAGGAACCTCGTCAGTATGCTGAAGAACACCTAGCTATTGCGGAACAAAAAGAGATTGAGAGAAAAGCTGCAATGAAGAAAGAAGAAGAAGAACGTGAACTTAAATTAGAAAGGCAAAGAGAAATTCCTAGACAAGAAGAAGAGAATAAAATGAAACGAGAGGAAATTATAAGGAACCAAGAAATGGAATTGGCACGTCTTAAGTTGGAAACTACAAGATTACAGGCACAAAGTGCTAATACGAGCCAGAATGATAATTTTCAAAATGGATCTTCATCCAGTCAGAACAAACCTTATTATAACTTTAAATTACCACATTTTAAGTTGAACTTCGACGACCTTTCATCATACCTGGCACGTTTTGAACAGGTATGCATAACATATAACTTACCTAAACACGCATGGGCACTTAAACTAAATGAATTCTTAGATGGTGAACCATTAACTGCAGCTCAGAATGTTGACCCAAAAATAGCTGGTGATTATGACGCCATTAAATCATTATTATTACGGCGTTTCCATTTGGACGAAGAGGTTTGCAGATTACGTTTTAAGAGTATTTTTCCAGATTCCAATAAAGACTTTACAGGTTTTATTGCGAATATACGCAATACTTTTAAAAGATGGGTTGAATTGGCAGGTGTAAACAAATCATATGACAAACTAGTTGATTTGTTACTGAGAGATAAAGTGTTATCCTCTGTCAGCCCACCGTTCTTTGCTTATTTGCAAGAACGAAAACCATCTACGATTGATGATTTGGAAAAAATGGCAATAAATTATTGTACCGCCCATCCGAATGCGAGCATTTCTAACTCTCTAATAAGAGAACATCTACCGGTGGCCTCCAGTATGTCATACCATGGTTATGACAAACCAAGAACACGCAGCGTAGATAGAAGTCGTTTCAAAGGAAATTATAATGCTAATTTTCATAAGGGGTCAAATAATTATAACAATAAGAGCGATTTTAATAGAGGAAGACCACAGAATAGGAATCAGTCACCTCAGTTTAGATACAAAAATAGTCAACACAATGCAAATCATAACCAATCATACAATTCTAATACTAGTAATAGTTGGAATAACTATAACCAAGGCTCGAGACACAGAGATAACAGTCACTACAGGGGACAACGAAATAATTCCAATGATTATTCTCGTCAGCGATCTCAGTCTCGTAGATCGTCTCATTATGATCACCATACAGGGGCAGCAGTTACTAATAATACAACCCCAGATGTTCCACAAAACGATAAAGTAATACAATCGTCTGCTACATGTTACGCTATGAATTATAACGTGGCAAATAGTTGCCCAGAATGTAATCTTGTATTTCAGAAGGCAAAGGAGACTGTATTAAATTGCGGACACATCCTCCTAGAAGTTGGTCTAGCGGCTAACGATGGAACAGGCTCTCTTATATTTAACAGAGGGATAGTAAATGGGTCTATCGTCTCTGTTTTGAGAGATTCCGGATCCACAACTATTGGAGTTCGACAATCATTGATCCATCCAAGTTGTGCGACAGGGGAATATGTCAGGTGCATGACATTTGGTGGGACTGTAGAAAGTTACCCCACTGCTATAATACATGTTAACACACCTTTTTTCACAGGTAATGTTAAGGTATGCATGCTGAAAAATCCTATTGCAGATCTTATGGTGGGTCGCATTCATGGCAGCAGAGATTGCACCCCAGAAGAAATTATTGAATGGGAAAAAAACAATTTATACATTGGGAATGCAGTGACAAATAGAGCTCAGACGAAACTAGTAGAGAGTATCGACACTGATAATGGGGAACCAGACGAACAGGAAGATAGTGATGTTCATTCTCCTATTGACAGAGCTTCTTTTGCAAGCAAACAGAAGGAAGACAAATCTTTAAAAATGTTTTTTACTCTGGTCAACAATTTTGATAATCTTACATCAAACAATAAGAACAAACATTGGTTTACGATTAAGAATGATATATTGATCAGGTGTTTTATGGATAAGTCTCAAGTAAAACAACAAGTCATGGTACCTGTTTCATTTAGACGTTACATTCTTCAACACGCACATTATTCCAAGTGTGCAGGTTACATGGGATATACTCGGACACGTTCTCGAGTACTATCTTCATTCTTTTGGCCAGGAAGTATGTACGCTCTTGTACTATATGCCAAGGTGTTAAAGCACGCGGAACTTTTCACACGGCTCCTATTCAGGCCTGTGATATATCTGTAAGACCTTTCGACAAAATGGCCATTGATATCATTGGTCCACTCTTACCTTCGGCCAGAGGACATAGATTTGTTCTCACTTGCATTGATTTATGCACACGATGGCCAGAAGCCATCCCGTTGAAGACCACTACTACAGCAGATGTAGCTGATGCACTACATCTGATCTTTTCTAGGGTAAGTTTCCCTAGGAAACTGTTATCAGATCATGGATCTCAATTCATATCAGATACTATGACGGAAGTAATGAAGACCTAGAACATAGATTGGAATCTCAGTAGTATTTATCATCCTATGAGTAATGGTGCAGTAGAAAGACTTAACCGTGCACTTAAACAACTATTGCATAAGGTTACGGTTAAACACCCTCAAGACTGGGATAGAGCACTCCCAGCTGTGCTATTCGCCTATCGAGAAGTGCCCCATGAACAAACTGGCTTCTCCCCATTCCAATTAATGTTTGGTGCCCCACCAAGAGGTCCTATGGGACTAATAAAAGATTTATTAATTGACGCCGACATGACTCAGGACATCCAGTCATCATACGAGTACGTAATTAATCTCCGTAATAACATTATTGAATCTTGCCAGATGGCAACAGCTTCTTCTGAGGCTGCAAAAGCGAAAGCTCGTACTCTGCAAAATAGAACTAGACGATTACGTCAATTATTTCCAGGATATCAGGCTTATGTTTTACTTCCACATAATGACAATAAACTACTTGTGTCATGGAATGGTCCTTACCAGGTTATGGATAAGATTTCTGGTGTCGACTATGTCCTAGATATTAACGGACATAGAAAGGTATATCATATAAATATGCTTAAACAATTTCATACTCGTCCAAAACACCTACAATCTATTTTTCACGACACAGTACCTACCTGTCACTATTCTAATCTGTCAGTAATTCAGGAAGAAGAATCTTCTTTTCCTGAGGTACAGATGGCATTACCTGTACCAACAGTACAACCTATTGAATCTTGGCGGGATGCAACCATCTCTTCTTCGGTTACACCGCAACAGCATCAGAAGATTGCTGATCTCTTACAATCATTCCCAGATGTGCTGACAGACGTACCTGGTCACCCATCAGCGATCTCTCATGACATTATTCTTAATGATGATACACCAATCTGTGAACATTCCTATTTTGTCCCACTAAATTTTCTTAATAAAACAACTCAAGAACTTGATCAGATGTTGTCTCTAGGTATTATTGAGCCTAGTAACTCTCCATTTTCTTCACCACTAGTCATTGTCAGAAAGAAGGACAACAACATTCGTCTATGCGTGGACTATAGGAAGCTAAATGCTCAGACTGTAGTTGATAGCTAACCACATCCACTTCTTGACGATTTACTTCCTTGTCTATCCAACGCAACCATTTTCACAAAGATAGACTTAACTAAAGGTTACTGGCAGATACCATTAACCGAAAAAGCTAAATACTACACAGCGTTTTCCACTCCACAAGCTCTTTACCTGTGGAATGTGATGCCTTTTGGGCTTGTGAACGCTCCAGCTACCTTTATTCGCATGATGCGAAATATTTTATGAGGTAGACCAGACATCATTACATACATCGACGACATATGCTTATTTAGTTCGTCATTTGAGGAACATTTTTCGGGGCTTAGATGTGTTTTGGAAATACTGCGTGATAATCATTTAACCGCGAAACCTACGAAAATACAAATTGCGTTTCAGGAGATAACCTTCCTGGGACATATTATTGGAGAGGGACGTATTCAAACGGTTCCTAGTATGGTTTCAAAAATCTTAAACTTATCAGTTCCTCAAACGAAGAAGCAAGTTAGGAGCTTATTAGGGTTAGTCCAATACTACAGCAGATTTGTACCTAACTTGTCATCCATCACGGCTGTCTTGTCATTATTGTTAAAGAAAGACATGCCGTTGAAAGTGACATGGACTGACGAATGCGACAAAACGTTTCACAAAATATTGAATATATTTTCAAATCCACCTATTTTGAGACTACCTGATGCTTCTAAAAAGTTTATCCTTCGTACAGATGCCAGTAATTACGGGATTGGAGCTTGTCTGCTCCAATGTCACAAAGACATACTACATCCGACACTTTACATCTCACGCAAACTCAAGACACCAGAAACTAAATATTCGACTGTAGATAAAGAGTTATTGGCTGTCGTGTGGGCCATCAACAAATTCGAAAAATTTTTACTGGGGCACCCTTCTTGATCCAAACTGATCAGAACGCGGTGGCATCCTTACGTCGCTCTAATCACAAAAGCCCGAAACTTACGAGGTTTGCTATCCTCCTACAACCCTTCGAATTCACCATTGAATACATATCGGGGACAGAAAACATCGTGGCCGACGTACTCTTAAGAAATCCTTCGGAAGACGATTCATGAATGCGGATAGTCTTCAAATAACTGCACAATAGTAATCATACCAAGAGACAGAATCCGATCAACGAATTATCCACCTATGAATGAAACGTCAACGATTATTCATAGAAACAAACGATAGAGACGTTAGTCAAACGAGATTAATGACAGCAAGAGACATAGTGTTCATATTTACACGTGGACTTTGGCTTGTGTCCATTACTAATACAACTGTTACCAAGATAGTCGGAAAGAATATCTGAATTCAAATTGGACAAATTTCGTTACGTG
The DNA here is from genome assembly GCA_024509875.1 of Oreohelix idahoensis. Taxonomy (NCBI): domain Eukaryota; kingdom Metazoa; phylum Mollusca; class Gastropoda; order Stylommatophora; family Oreohelicidae; genus Oreohelix; species Oreohelix idahoensis. The sequence continues at coordinate 16,036 of JAMPIV010011064.1, forward strand.
ACATGACTAATTGAACGTTATGAAACTTAAATTCATTCAGGATCGGAACATTTAAACAGTTTTCGAATGGAACTTTCCGTAGATCCTTAAGGAAAATAACGACGTCTGGATCTTCATATTCAAGATTACTTAGTTCTACTTATTGATTGAATTAATAAAGAAATAAAATTAAATTGAAATGTGAGAAAAGAAATAAGAAAATGAAATATGAAAAAAATATATATATAAGAAAGAAAACAAATGAATCTCACACAATTCTTAGATAATATTCTTAGATGTAATTAGGAATATGATAACGATATAATATATTATTATTTAGTTAGTTAATTTTATTAGTTGGTAATTATTCTACACATATATTTAATCTTAAAAACACCACCTACTGATTTTATAACTTAGTTTTCTGCACTTTATGTGTCTTTACTCCTCATTTGTCTTTTTCTTATGACATCTTCTTTCACTTTCATTAATTAGATTGTCAATAACTTGATTACTTACACATACACTATGAGTAATTAGTTTATTTTTAATTGGTTATAATAATTTCATGACATCTCACTTTCGTACTTAGTTAACACTTACGTTAATTAATTAGTTAATTAGTTAACGACTGTTGACAATCCTCTGGGTAATTTAATTTACATGTACAGCATGACTGTTAATATATTACATGATTTATATATTATCGACATGACCACGACACTGTTCTAGACAGAACATCGTCGGCCATAGGTCGGGTTTTTGTTAAATTTTTCATATGTTTGAGTAAGATAGTTCAAAAAAATCTATCTAATAGATTTTTTTTTCCCGGCGGGCAGGGAATTGTTACGGTATTTTATTGAAGTCGTCTGCTATAGTTGGCAGTGTGCTACTTCTAGGGTCACAGCGTTTAATATAATTTTATGTTAAGAATTCACGGACTACTGAACGCTATATACACTATCGATTTATGACGTGTTAGCGTTGATATATCACGCATCGTGACTTAGATACAAGACCCTTCTTACGTTGACCGTCAAGCTGTAAAGACGCGTCCTATATCCGTCCAGTGTTGGGCATTGTATTGCCACATATCTATATAATTACTTCGAAGTAGGGACTCAGGGTCAGTCCAAAGTTATATGAATCAAATAATATAAATAGGTTAGTATATAACCAACTTCAAGGAAAGATTATTTACAGTCCATAATATTATATTCATCAGACTCATACGCTCATTGTCGGCCGTTGGAATCCCCAACCGCGCGTGCACATAGCTTGCTGTTCTGGCTATATTAATTCATTTTACTGGACACGGACTGAGAATATTATATGGATTCATATGTACTCAATTATAGATGTATGCTTATAATGAATAATACTTGTGATGTCTTCATCCGTTGTTTCGTCAATAAACATTTGACTCAATCAAGGACTTACCCACGTTACTTCGATTGCGGTTGGTTGCTTCAACTTGCATCGTTGATTGTTGTTTGACCTGATGAACTCTTTTTCATAGGAAGTTTATACTAATGATAATGAGGTTCGTACGGAAACAATGTTTTTTCTTGGACACTCATTAATCAACGAAAACCTTTGTATTGACCTCAACTGAGATAATGATAAACAAGCAAAGCATACATATTCAACTAATAATAAGAGAATGAAAGACCCAACAACCGAATCCCGCAACAATGACTCAATACCATATGTCAGGATTAATAATAATAATAAATTATTTAAGCGCCAAACACGGCGCATAAGGCAGAAACCAGTGCTCTCCAGGTTGTTCGTTGTGACGCCACTCCTCTTAACTCTTGCACATTATTTAGGCCCAACGTTCTTCCTTCTCTTATTATTGTTCTTCTAAGTGTTTCTTTTGTCAGGATTGGTTCTATGTAAAACTGAAGAACTCTCTTCTATTCAGTTAAAAACACAAGTTAAATGTCTCACTATGGAATAACAGTCAGTCATGTTTCATAATATGTGATGGACAATATAACATATGCAGTCGTAAATCATCATACTTTCTGTTTTATACGCTTTATACTGAACAGCGCATTCTGCACTTGAAACATTGAAAATAAAGGGAACGAATACACTTCGTTGTTAGAAGAACGATAGAATAAACAAGTGGGGAATATTAAAAACACGTTTTTTTAATAAGGGATTTACATTTATGATTATTATTACCAGATGCACTAAAACCTGATAAATAAATGTCTCAAATTACACGAAACTCTGTAAACAGCCCTACAACAGGAGGCAATCTGATGAGGTCTCCTCATCGATAAAGTGTTTCGTCCATTTAATCTACTTTTCACTCTAAAAAAAAAAGGGGGGGGGGGGTGGCACTTGGGTCATGACACCCAAGTGTCAGCCTCCTGCTGACTATCCAGCCTGTGGTGGGAATAGAACCCACTCCACATAGGTTTCATCTTTGAACTTCTAGTTTTATTCAAGCTGCCAGCTGGAGGCACATGGGAAAGTACCATTTTGTCGTAAATAAATTAATATCCTAAATTCCATTACCCGTTGCGGTTGTTACACAGCAAACATGACGCTCTTTACGCAATTTCACTGAGCTTCTTATGTGCCTTCGTTCTTGACTGTCCTTTCACACCCACTAGTTTCACTAGATCATACACTGAGGTAGCATCTAGACCTCTTGCACATACTATATTGCATAGAATAAAAGTAGGTGGTCTTCTATGATCAGTATTGTCCCGGTGCATTTTCATCGTACGTTTAGCATGCTTGGTCATAGGCCAAGTGACAACCACCTTTTGATAGTTCAGCAAAATGGATTGCGAGATATTTGTTAACGCGTATGGTTCATGATATTTCGGTTGACGTGAACCGAACGTAAGAACGTAAGACTCTGACCTACTCCTCCAGCACTAGACTGCTGAATGAATAAGCATATTGGTAGATTAGTAGGGTACAGGGAATTGAGGGACTGGACGAGTGATGTTAATGGTGCTGTGCGGCATATGGGTCTCCGAACTTTTGAGGAGATCCAGGCCTAGCATCCTCCGGATGGAAGAAAATTCCGTTTTCTTTCTTAAGGAGCGGGTGGATGTCACGGCGCATTTTCGCTGTATATCTAGCATGCTTGGTCATAGGCCAAGCGAATTGTACTGGGCCATATACGAAAGCTTCCGAGTGAAAGCGGAATTGTACGATGGAGTGTGGTCATGTGATCAGCTTGAATTTTGGCGCTAAGGGCAGTCTAGCGCCACTCGAGTTTTTTCTGCACCCTAAATAGGGCGTATTGTGCCGGCAGTGTTTTGCCGTGGTTTAGCCTTCTTCGTGGGACAGCGTTTGCCATTAATGTACGTCTTGGTATTGATACTAGTGCTGTCAGTTATGACACCTATCTGACAAGTATCATTAACCTGCAGCCTCCTCCCCTAATGACCTCAGGCTTTAAAAACAAACAAACAATTTTGTCACGTAATGCTCCAAAACAGGTTTTCTCATTCTCTGTCCGATCCATCTATTTCTTGTTAATTCTTACGGGTGTTTGCAATACACCAATGTAAATGTTATTTATTTACATGTACAAGGAACTTAGGCCAAGTCGTTCTATGTCATCAGCTCTGTCTCAATCTGTCTTTTCCGTGTGTAGTTTGTTTCGGTTCCATGTACTTCTATTGATCTGGGCATTCCAGAACGAGGATTGTCAAGTAATGCTGTCAACAGGTTCTCTGAATCTGTGTCCTACCCCATCGCCAGCGTCTTCTTCTCGTCTCTTGCTCCACTTGCAGTTGTAATCAACTCCATACTGGTGATCTTGTCGTGTTCTTTTATTTGTTGTATTCTACTTAAGCACTCATCTATGAGAGCGTCCGACTGACAGCGTGTTTAGAGCACTGGACAAAAGTGCTGGGTTCGATTCACGTTATTGTCACTCTCCAATCTGCCCAGCTATCAATGAGTATCTGAGTTTGTTTTCGAGGTAGGGAAGAAAAAGGCAGCGAAGAAGGGAACTGGTCATCCCACCTCCCAGTGCTGGACCTAGTGTACTGTAGTCTCTAACACTTCGCTCTCCTACGGCAGTATCTGCTATGCGACTCATTTATTTTATTTATTTTTTAATCGTACGATTTCGAGGCGAAATCTCCAGTTAATATGTCTAACCTGAGACTGATTTTACGTGAGTATCCCTTTTTTTCCTGTACAATGACAGGTGTCCTCTCGCCATTCAGGCAGATACTCGCCGATTTCGGAGGTACCCATTAGAGCTGGGTCAGCTCAGGAGCCGTTCAGGTTATTCTAGTCCCTGATCGACGACACTTCTTCAAATGTCTTCGCCAGGGCTCGAACTATTCCAGTCCAAGTCCCGGTCGACGACACTGCTTCAAATGTCTTCGCCAGGGCTCGAACCTGGATCACCCGATCGCCAGCGCAGTGTGGTAATCATTACACCAGCGCGGCGCCCGGATCCATTTATGAAAGTATGTAACTCCTCGGTTGTCGTTTTTGTTGTTGTCCATGTTTCAGAGCCACACAATAGGACTGACTTGACATTCGAATTAAAGACTATTATTATTATGTTCGAAATAATTTATTTTGATTCCCATATATTTCATAATGCAATGAAATTTTCTAATGTAAATAAAGAGATCTGGGGTTGAAAACTGAAAGGGAAGATGAAGATACGTAAATACACTGAGCAGATGGCATAGGCATGAGGACTTAGTTGAAGGCCTATGCTACAGGGTGAGATGAAAGGTAATGATGAATATTACTTTTAATCATATTATTATTATTATTACTATTACTGTATTCGAGAACTTAATTTGCTTGCAGCAAAGATATTTTGATCCTTTCTGAATAGAATTTCCTTGTAGGCGGCCTTATGGTAATCTATTCTGTTGTTTGTGTACGTTTTCTAATTTCCTTAAACAAAATTACAACTGACACACATTAGCATTACAAAGGCATTCTTTCTCACCAAGCCTCTGAGAATTCCCACAAATTGTGTGTGTGTTTTATTTATGACAATTATTCACGTTAACCAACCGGGTAAAAAGGGAGAAAATCTCACTCAAAAACTAAGGTAAATCGGTAACATGCATGTGCAGATTGTCAGCCGTGCACGTGTGGTATGCCTCTGTACAAGATGGTAATAAATTAGTTTTGTCATGCATAGTATGTCTTACACTAAGAGGATATGAGAGGTATTTGCAAAGTTATTTGTGTGCGGCATTGTTGTTAAATTTGCTTCACGTAAATTTGCTTGACGTCACCAATAACAGTAATGGGCATTGTTGTTAAATTTGCTTCACGTAAATTTGCTTGACGTCACCAATAACAGTAATGGGCATTGTTCTTAAATTTGCTTCACGTAAATTTGCTTGACGTCACCAATAACAGTAATGGGCATTGTTGTTAAATTTACTTCATGTAAATTTGCTTGACGTCAACAATAACAGTATTGGGCATTATTGTTAAATTTGCTTCACGTAAATTTGCTTGACGTCAACAATAACAGTTGTTTTGTTGCTATAGATCCTGCTGCGTTTTGGGTTCTCTCTGTTTGGGCCAGTGTCTTGTAGTGTTAGCTTTATGTATTTCCAAACTGTTGTTTTCTTCCATAGAAAGTGTTTCATTTCTCTGGTCTCGGAGGAAGAAGCATTTTTCCGACATCGTCGAGTGATGGGCACTCAAAGAGGTGGTGAGGAACAGTTTCATACGGGTGACTACACAACTGGAAGAGTCAAAGAAAGAAATGCCTACTGTAGCCTCAGGCAGGTCATAAACGGCAACTCATATAAGGTTGTACATGGGACTGGCAACCTTATCATGAAAAATAAATTGCCTCAGAAGCCAGCACTGCAAAAGCATGTGACTGCTTGGCGCAGACGTACATCAAGGGAGCGAGTTGCAGTTGTGGTCCAACACTATGTAAGGAGCGCGGAGGAAAATTATGCTGATGATGATTACACAATTGGCAGTCTGGAGTACGTTATAGTTGAATTCTGTTCAAGTACTTGTTTAGTGGTGTATATTTTGTTCGGAGCCGAAAAATGGTGCCATCATCCCTTCGTGTATACACTTTGATGTCACTGTAATCAGAAAAGGCCGTAAGTATGTAAACCTCTAGTCTCGCTGTCTGTTTCATGTAAGGTTGCACTTCTGGCTTCCAGGTGAATATGACAACCCCAGGCACCCGACCATCACAATGCCATGATAATGATAATATAATGAGAGTTAAAGTCACGGTTTGCCTCCCCGTAGCTCTGCAGTAGTGGTCCAACAGTGACCAAAACTCAAGAGTAACTAATGTGGGTCTTCAAAGGTGTCTACCTTCGCACAAGATTACTCTTGGCAGAGTTGTAGATAGAAGGATGCTGATGCTTCTACGTCAAGATCGTTTTCACAAGATATTCAGAAACCGAGAACAATGGTGCATTGGCTGAGCACGTTAACTCTAGTATCTGCCGTCAGCTTTTGTGAAGGATTATGTAATCTTATTTTAGCTCGAACAAGCCCCCAGCTGAGCTAATTCAGAGAATTTCCTCTTATTATTATTTGGTAATTTTGATTGAGTGTATTTAAGAAATTGTCTGAGACATACGGATACAACACATTCAAAATGATTAAATCAACTTTAAATTTGCATAGATATAAATAACAAATTCGCTAATCACTTAGGTTTTAACAGTTATTAAAAATTGAATATTCTTTAACAAAAATTGGTCATCATCATTTGATGTTAATGGGGAATTATATAAGGGGAAGTTTCACTTGGCAGCTTTTATGTGTACACTTAGCCGCTGGGGTGTCTGCTCTCGCTGGTGTTTTGGTTCTTTGCAGATAGGGGACTGGATTGCTCGCGTTCCTGGTCAAGATTAAGAGTTGCAGCACGTTCCAAGTAGAATCAGGGTGTAACTGCAAAGCTGGTCCCACATCTCTAAGACCCGTCTGAAGATGATGTCTAGCGTCGAGTTCATGCCACGTATACCCTAACTTTCCAGAAAAAGTACCCTCAACTGGTACCACGAAATAGTATGGCAAAATAAGAGAAACGAATACCCTCTCAGTATTGAGTTTTCAGAAACATACTTATGTGCCCCACTCTTTTCATTCCACTATCCAATCTGTCTCAGAACGTTTACCCTCTCTGAGAATTAATCTTAATCCCAGTGGGCTAAAACTATCTTTACATTTAAAATGAAAAGTTTTATATTTAACTTTAGTTGAAAATGTTAACACTATAGTTTGAATACGTTTACATTTAGATCAGTTGAAAAGGTTGTAAACTTTCATTACATTTAGAGTGAATATATTTTACATTTACACTGGTTGAAAAGGTTAATAATATAACAAGTGTGTACACCATTTCTTTCATGATTACCTCTCTGCTCCATATGGAACTTGGGTCTACCTCTGCTTTCGGATCTTTATAAGAAACTCGCAATAAAGCAGTCACCAGCCAGGGGCAATGGAGGTTCATGAAATCAAATTTCTATATGCTGAGGTTGCCAGCCTTAAATGACTTACTCATCCACTAACAATTTTCACATATTAATAATCACATGTCAATATATATATATATATATATCTTGCTTGCTCCGAGTAAGCAGATCTTGGTTGGTGATGGTATTCGGCCAAAAGATTAGGAGAATTTTTCTTAGGCATGTGTTTTGTGTGGTAATTCAAATTATTTCCACATGGAAATTTCTGCGTGTTACTGCAATGGTCATGTCTTCCAAATATGGAATGAAAACATCCGATCACTCTCTCGACAACGTTGTCTCAAATACAACATCTTACTTTCATTAAATGTAATGTCTTTGTAACAAAGTTTACCGGAAACGATTATGTCATTCTTGTCTGTCCAGAAATACATTGCGAAGGCGAGTAATCTAACTGCCCGTCGCTTGCGCAAAGAAAATTCTTCTTTTACCCATCTGGTCGAGGAAGGCACATCAGCCTTATCAGCGATTAAACAAATTCGCTGTGCGATTTTAGTGCTATTCCGTAGCCTGATGTCAGGCATACCCGAAATTTTCCAAAATGATTGTCGGTTAATATTATCTCATCCGTCTCCTTTGCCATCAGGGATGAACGGGTAAACAAACAAGACATGACGACTTGTCACTGAGAGGAGTGTAAGAAGATTTGACAGTACAACATATCTGCTTGATAGTAGAGAAAGAAAAAGGCGACCACAGAAATTTAGTACACAAAAAAATGTAACTAAATACTGCCGGAGAGGAAAACGATCGACCCAATGTTTATATATTAGTCCACATTTTAATAAGACAAAATATAGAATTTAAAATGTACAACTTACGCCAGTCTTTAGGCTCACAGACTGCTGGCTCAGAGAAATAGTTTTGCAGCTTTACGATGCCTTTTACACGTGGTCTGGGGTGTTGTTATTTTAGCAATAAGTTCCCATTTTGACTTGTGTTACAGTTTCCTCAGATGCCGGCGTTTCTCGTTAATAATGTTAGTGTTTTCCTGGGCTCTTAAGTCCGCAAGAATTTCAAACAAGTCTGGTCAGATAAATGAAAGCTGATCTTAGTCTTAACTCTGGCAAGGTCTGGTTGTCTTCTCGGCGCGAAGTAGATTTTCACAATGTTCTAACCTGGCTAAAGTCTTCGTCTTCTTTGATCCTTAGCCGCCGACCGTCAAAGCAGTCAGTGGCCATTACGCATGGTGACGTCTTTTAAGGCAACAACAAATTGATTCCGCTTTGCTCGGTCGGCAGCCATCCTTCGTACAGTGCCCCAACAGTGTTTTTGGTCGGCCTCTCATTCGTTTTCCTTCAGGGGTCTATAGCATAGCTGTTCTTGTGATGGCATCGGGGTCTCTTCTGAGGACATGGCCAACCCAGCTCCAGCGTCTGCCAGCTATGATGGTGTGCATGTCCTATTGCTTGCTCCGAGTAAGCAGATCTTGTTTGGTGATGGTATTCGGCCAAAAGATTCGGAGAATTTTTCTTAAGCATTTTTTGTGTGTGGTAATTCAAATTATTTCCACATGGAAATTTGTGTGCGTTACTGCAATGGTCATGTCTTCCAAATATGGAATGAAATTTTCCAAAATGATTGTCGGTTAATATTATCTCATCCGTCTCCTTTGCCATCAGGGATGAACGGGTAAACAAACAAGACATGACGACTTGTCACTGAGAGGAGTGTAAGAAGATTTGACAGTACAACATATCTGCTTGATAGTAGAGAAAGAAAAAGGCGACCACAGAAATTTAGTACACAAAAAAATGTAACTAAATACTGCCGGAGATGAAAACGATCGACCCAATATTTATGTGACAGAAATGTTGTAGTAGATAAGTAGTTGTGGCAGTTAGCACCAGAAGCATTAATAGGAGCAGTCGTAGTTATTGTTGCATGTGAATAACAGTAGTCATTGTTGCTTTAGTAATGTAAACGTTGTCCTGTAGGAACGAAAAAACCTGTCCCAAAAATTTGTCTTTCAAGACGCTACGCAAACGATACCCACACTTCTAATCTATTTCTTGGTCAACGCTTACAAAAAGAAGTAAAAACAACGAAGAGTTGCCAGTACATTGATAAGTGAACGATTACAAATACTTCGTAGAGAATACTTCGGAACACCCATGCTTCAATATCAGTGGTTGAGAAATGTTAGCAAAGTTTTACTTCAACACCGAGAGGTCGCCAAAAATGTTTCCCTGAAAGTCAGTGCTAGTTAACCAGGGCTGAATGGATCCCCTGGGTATATCTGAGATCCGACGTTTGCGGATGTGAGACCTGTCTTGCAGGGGCAAGACATGCCGGATATTTTAGAAGACGATTAATTATACACACACTATAGTAAACATAACGCAAATGTACTTAACAGAAAAGAACGCTGCCAAACTGTACTGAATACTGTATCTAAGTTTATAACACACGAGGAAGGGAAACCCGAGGCCTGTAAACAGTAAATAAATATTAGACAATCATAAAGGTATGTTTTCAGGCACTCGTAAGAAATAAAGAAGTAGAACACTCGACAACAGAAAAACAACTGACGTGAGTGGCTTACCCAGGACTCGAACCCAGGACCTTTCGTGCGACACCCCCGCCTAGCTATGCAAGCGAATTACACTATCCTCCCTGCCATCCAGGCATCACCAATAAATGATGCTTCGATGACGGGTCATTAGTGCGAACCGCAAGACTATGTTACATGGGTCAAATACCAGTTTTTTCAAGCATAGTTCAAAAGTAGCGGTAGCAGACAGCTCATTAATCTATGTGACAGATTTGTCTGTTCTCTTTTCCTGATTTTCTCTTTCTACGGCGTTATTAATCTACCTCTCATCTCACGTACTGAATTATGTGCGTATTCTTTGATTACGCTTTCTTCCTTTAATTCATGTCATGACTGGGCCTAATTGAACTACCGTTGTGAGATAAGACACCGACGGTGCAATATTGGCCTTAAGTCATGATGGTCAGTTTCGTGTAGTGATACCAGCTGTTTATAGGAAGATAACGACAGTGTATTGGAGCTACCGGATTAACACGTAAACATCGGATATGACACATGTGTTCGTCTTTTCGCTAATACGGCTATTGTTACCTCCGATTTTCTGCCTTGGATGGTACATGACCTAAGTTTGTTGCCTGATAAGTTGTTAAAGGTTGCATATGCCGTGCCCAGAAAACACACGGTAAATATCAATCTAGTGACAAATTAAAGACACGCACTTAAGATAACAAAGGGATTTTTGGAGCACGATTGGACTTCACCTACACGTAACAATGTGGATGCATGGGCCTAGTGTTGCTTAAAATCTACACCATTTTAAAATTACAGCACTGCTAATTAACTCGTCAAGGAGAGAGTCAGACATGCAATGATAAAGAATAAAATCAAGATTATAAGGACCGGACAACGTATTTGAGCATCTTCTGAACTTACAGAAGGAAAACTCTACATTTACTCATACGGAAAGCCCTGAATCCTAAGAACCTTAACAACGTCGAGTCATAGTGGGATTCTATTGTAAAGTAATACCCCAGACCACGTGTAAGAGGCAACTTAACCAAGTTGCCGAAACTATTTCTCGAACAAGTCTGTATTGCCCAAAGTATTTGGGGTGAGTTGTCCACTTTATAATTCTGTATTTTGCAATATTAACATGCAAAATA
>JAMPIV010011065.1:0-27153 GCA_024509875.1 Oreohelix idahoensis
CCAAATGTACGCACCAGTTTTATGTAGTTTATAATTATTTGTGCGTTCGATTGTTTCACCGCACTGACGTGCACAATGCGGTGTGAGTTGCTTTGGAACGCACGTGTAAACCTAGTTTGAGTAGTTGTGACGTCAGGTTTTGAAGTGGAAACATGGGAACTCGGCTTGTGTCCCATGATTGTAACATTTTATATAGGGGTATCCAATGCATGTTGAAGGAAGCCATTTATTAATTGTGATTTTATGTCGTCAGGTTCGAAGCCAATCGCAAGTTTTATGTCAACGTAATTTAATCGCCCACTGTCTTATTATAATGCTGCAATAAAAAGGAGGCCGCTCTACTACTAACTAGCGGAATTTTATCATTTCCTAAATGGATCTACAGATCCGCTTCCGTTTAAGAGTTTTGATCGTAGACGGAGAATTCCTACGATTAGAAGAAGTTTATAATGTTTACCTTATGCACATGTTTAAATGCCGTACTTGCTTTCAGTGCCAAAGTCGTGCAATGGGATGTAAAAGAAGAGTTTAGCCAACTGGAAAAGCCTTTAACTTGATAGGATTATCGTATATGACTTTGTGATGAATTAATAATGATGTAACACACGCTATGTAGGATGAACGTCTGGGAATTATAAACATATGTAATATTGAAAAATGTCATCCCAGAGTATTTATAACGTTACCATGATAGAACGTCCTTGAAAGAAGGTCAACGGTCGTGACTGAGAAGGATATTATACGGTAACAGTTTTGTAATCCTTAGTCTAAAGGACAGAGGTCCTTATACTAGAAAGAATCTTCAGAAACTTTAGCAGCAATAATTAATATGTTGTCCCGTGTGATCTTTGCGCCCTGTGACGATGTCCCGTCTTGTCCACTTCCGTGTGTCCCTGGTGAATAAAATCTATGTAAAGTTACCAACGACTCTGTATGTGCTGCCAATACTTGACCAGTTTTTCACCCAATTCAAGATACTTGTTGTGTGTTTTCGTTTTGAAAAACATTGTTGACATTTTATTCCATTGTAACCATTCCGCGTTTCAATGTCACCACTATTGAAAAATCGACGATCCAACAATAACTGGTTAGTGGGCCAGGCGTGTCTGAAGTAATATTCCAGGAACGTACCCCTCCAATTGATCGTGTTTTTGAAAAGAAGAATAAGGTTGTACTTTCAAGGCCTACATTCAATCTCAAGGTGGTTCCTACAGCGGAATATGAAATCAAAATCTACCTCAAATGCTCAAGGTCTTCAATCAACCTCCACGTCAAGTTCCAGCAGTGTGACTGGATTTTACTTGTGGAGATCATCTCTTCATCATTTATTGCGTGAGAGCTGTAATTCTAGAATAAGCAAACGAAGTAATTTTGATCTGTATTGCCTACATAACAACGGGTACGAGGCAACTTTGATTTTTCCTGCACGCGAGCTAGAGTATAACTTGTATCCGTTATACACTTTTGATTACTATTAGCTTGTGGCCTTAATTGATTTATGTAATCGTCCCATCTTTCCATCATATTTTCCGTGTTTAATGTGTTATATGTTGTGTATTCTTTTCGCGGTGAGAGTTGGGAGGTATCTGACTGACGCACCGAGAGCCAACTCGAAGCCAATTCGGGAGCGTCTTCGTTCATACGTTTCTGTAGGACATTATTTTGTGCAGACTTCCGGCAGTGAATGTTCCTACGCGTGACGGAAAGGATTCTAGGTCCACGTGTTCTGGTGGTCTGTGACACCTGTCTGTTTTAGCCTGTAAAGTGTCACGTTTACTCTTGTTGTTTTTGTAGCTATTTTTAACTTGTACCATTTTGTTGATGAGAAATTTGTTTGGAATTTTTTCGCGTCCATCTCACCTTTCCCCTGTCGTTTAGTTTTTACAAAACCTATGTTTTTACAACTGTGTTGTCCATTGTCTTGGTGCATTATTTAAATCGCGGTATCATCGTAATTCTTCTACGACATTCCATTTTAGTTTCCATTTAGTTTAATTGGATTTCTGTCGAACGTCTTCGTTTTGTTTGAATATCCCTTGTCGTGTCAATATTTTGCTATTGGTCTGTCACATTACTGCTTCGCCACCAGTTACATGTTATAAAATACATTATTCAATTATTAATAATTATTGCCTATTATATAAATTGATTTTACCGTTCTAGAACAGGAACGAAGAAACAACTAGTTGTTTAGTAAAACACTTTTAAATAGTATATTACAATAATAATCTTGAAATGCTACCTTAGACTATTTCATTAAGCAAGCAAAAGCACTTCAGATGCTCCGATGAAGCTAAAGCAGTTGCACTGTCAGAATAAAGATAGCTCAAGAAATAGAAGCTGATCAAGAAGATTGGAAAAAGCTTTTTAACGTTTGATAAATTTGAAATTTGAGGCAGATCAAAAACGGATTGAGGCGTGAGGAACAAGAAAGAAGAATGAAATTGAGGCAGAATCAAACAAAAAGAAATGGAAGAAAGAAGATTGATAGCTGAACAAAATACATTACGACTTCAGCTTGAGAGGGAAGAGAATGAGAAAAAACGACAGCATGAACTGAAATTAGCAGAGTCAGAATATGAGAGACTTAGGTTAACTCAGGAATATAATTCTCAGAGAACTTTTGAAAGCCAAACTTCATCCAGACATGATAATTTTAAGGAAATTCACCTTAAATTACCAAAATTTAATCCCCCGTCTGATGACGTAATATTCTTCCTAGATAGGTTTGAGGCCACTTGTGGGTCTTATAACGTGGATAAAGCGCTATACTGTACATATTTATCCAGATTACTTACAGGGGATGCATTAGCAGTTTATCATGTCAATAAGGGAAATAATCATAATTTCAACAATGATAACTTTTACAAAGGGAAGCAATTTCAACAATCTGCTCCATTTAATGTTTCTTGGAACCAAACTCACAGATCGCGAGATTTTGGTAACAATTATTTTAAAAATAATCAAGGACATTATAATAAACAAAACTGGAGATCAAGATCTCAGGGTCCGCAAAACAAACAATTTTTTGGAAATAAACCATTTAACCAACATCATAACGATCATTCTACAAATTATCGGACTAATCCAAATTTTAACTCTAGCAGAAACGACAATTATGGCAATTTTAATGACAAAAATCACAATCGATCGCGCCGACGAGATAGATCGTCGAATAATACAGGTAGACATTCTAATGTTGCTTTTAATGATACACAGGCTAACATTGAACAGGGTAAAGTAGCTGAAACTCACAATGCTATGTCTTGTTCTCTAAGATTGTTCCCAAGTGAAAAGACTGTCCAGAATGCTCTACTCTTTTCCAGCCCAAGTCGTTCACGACGCTGCGTTTCGGACGTACCTTGCCTAGTCTACCTGCAGTCTCTACGGCCGCTGCTGCGTCAGTACCCCTGGGACAGGGCTCTCTTGAGGTTAACACAGGGATTTGTCAATAATATTTCATGCTCTCTCCTATTTGTCTCAGGTTGTACAACAGTCGGTGACCGGACATCGCTGATCAACCCAATTTGTGCCACGGGCCGGGTTGTCAAATGTGTAACCTTTGGTGGCACAATTGAAAACATTTCCCACTGCTATTATTGATCTTAATACACCTTTCTTTTCAGGAAAGATCCAAGCATGACTCCTTCCGATTCCAATTTGTGATGTAATACTTGGTCGCATACATGGTATTAAAGAGTGTACACCTCAGCAAATAGCTGAATGGGAAGAGCGACATATTCAAACTGCAAATGCAGTAGTGACTAGAGCGCAAGCTACTAATATGTCGCATGATACACCTATTGAACCTACAGTTCATACCACTTGTGATGATGATGCTCCTATTTCACGGGAGTTGTTTGCAACATTGCAAAAGAATGATAATTCATTAAAAAAATTCTTTCAGTATGTTAACAAAAAGAATACAAGCAACAAACTTGCAAAATCTAGACATGACTTTATACTTAAAAATGGGATTTTGGTTAGAGTAATACGGGAAAAGGATTTATCCTTATGTTCTCAGATTCTTGTCCCATCCTGTATGAGATCTCGTATATTACGACATGCTCATGACTCGCAATGTGCGGGCCATATGGGTTTTTCGCGTACCAAATCCAGAGTGCTTTCGGCATTCTACTGGCCAGGCGTCCATAGAGATGTTACTCTCTATTGTCGGGCCTGTTTGATATGTCAAGAAGTTAAGGTACGGGGTCCATTTCATGCGGCTCCTATTCAAGCTGCGGACATCCCGATTAGACCATTTGATAAAATGGCCATTGACATTATTGGTCCAATGCTTCCATCTGCTAGAGGGCATACGCATATTCTTACGTGCATTGATATGTGCACTCGTTGGCCTGAGGCCATCCCTCTCAAGAACACTTCATCTGCCAGTGTAGCAGAGGCATTGATGTTAATCTTCTCACGCATTGGTTTCCCACGGAAAATCTTGTCGGATCATGGGGTTCAGTTCATTTCTGAATCCATGTCTCAAGTTATGAAGACATTAGGTATAGACAGATCTCTTAGTTCTATTTATCATCCGATGTCAAATGGGTTAATTGAGCGTCTCAATAGGACACTCAAGCAGTTGTTGGGTAAGATGACTCAAGACCATCCCCAAGACTGGGATCGGGTCCTACCCGCTTGTCTCTTTGCGTATCGCGAGGTACAAAATCAAGCAACGGGGTTTTCTCCATTCCACTTTCTTTTTGGCATGCAACCACGCGGTCCGATGTCGTTAATCCACGACTTATTGGTGGATGAGAATATTGAAGAGGAAACTCAATCCTCTTATGAGTATGTGATCTCTCTTAGAAAGAAAATCATAGATGCTTGTAGACTAGCTACTGCATCTATCCGAACATGCCAAAGAAAAAGCTCGTCTATCTGCAAACAAAATATAGACGTCTTCGCCAGCTCATACCTGGTGATGAAGCTTTTGTATTACTCCCTGCGCATAACAATCGTCTTTTAATTACCTGGAGAGGTCCTTTCAGGATCATCTCAAGAATATCCGATGTCGACTACATCGTTGATGTTAATGGCAAACATAAAACCTTCCACATTAACATGTTGAAGGAGTATTACTCACGTCCTGATTATCTACATTTTTTTTTTTCAGGCAACTGACGATCCTACACCTCCTATTCAACACTATTCTAGTTTGTCAGTCATCCAAGAAGAGGAATCTTCTTTCGATGATGTACAACTACCAATACCAGTTGTACCACTCCATTCCACTGAGAAATGGAATGATGTTACTATCTCATCTACTCTTACTGATGATCAACGTCAGCAAGTCTCTAAAATTCTACACACGTATGAGGATGTCCTCACTGACATCCCAGGTCATACGTCAGTCATCCAACATGACATTATTCTGACTGACGATACACCGATTCGAGTTCGCCCATATCCTATTCCTTTACACTTTCGTGATAAGGTTGATAAGGAATTGGATGATATGCTCCAATTAAATATAATTGAACCATCTTCATCACCATATTCTTCTTCTATGGTAATCATTAGGAAGAAAGACAACAATATACGTCTTTGCGTAGATTACAGGAAGTTAAACAAAGTTACAAAATTCGATGCGGAACCATTACCTCTTTTAGACGACTTATTAGAGAAATTATCTCATGCCACATTCTTTTCGAAATTTGACCTTTCAAAGGGTTATTGGCAAGTGCCACTCACTACGAAAGCAAAGCCATTCACCGCTTTCTCGACACCACGGGGTCTTTTTCAATGGAATTTTTATGCCTTTCGGGTTAATGAATGCGCCAGCTACCTTTGTACGCATGATGCGCCGCATATTGTCTCATCGTCCCGATGTCATTACTTATATAGATGACATCTGTCTTTTTAGTGACTCTTGGGATGAACATATTCAGGGTTTAAAATCTTTACTTTCTACCTTACAGGATTATAACTTAACAGCGAAACCTTCAAAGGCTTTTGTCGGTTTTCATGACATCTCATTTCTTGGTCACCGTATAGGTCGCGGTTTAATGTATACAGAAGACAGTAACGTCTCTAAAATTTTAAACATCTCAGCACCTAAGACAAAAAAACAAGTGAGGTCACTCTTAGGACTAATACAGTTCTATTCTAAATTCATCCCTCATTTGTCTACTATAACTGCACCTCTTTCGTCTTTACTGAAGAAGGGCACACCTAATGTAATAAAGTGGTCGCAGGATCACCAAACGGCGTTAGACTATATAAAACAAATTTTTTCAAATAAGCCTTTTTTAAAGTTGCCTAACAAAGATCTCACCTTTGTTTCTTCGCAGTGATGCTTCTTCCTACGCTATTGCGGCAGTTTTGATGCAGGAATACGGAGGCACCTTATTTCCTGTTATGTACGTATCCAGAAAGCTTACAACGAGCGAGATAAATTACTCCGTTCTAGACAAAGAGCTCCTTGCTCTTGTCTGGGCAATCACAAAACTGGATCGTTATCTCCTCGGATCACACTTTGTGGTGGAGTCTGACCAGAAAGCTCTCTTACCGCATTGAATACAGGGAACGTTAAGTCATCAAAGTCAGCGCGTTACGCTATAGCTCTTCAACCGTTCCATTTTGAGATACGAGCTATTCCTGGAGTGCAGAATGTATTTGCAGACTGTCTTTCAAGATGCCCTAGTGAACTTGGTGAAACTAAACTACTTTTAGATGGAGAAACGTCCTCACCGAAACATGAATAACTTTGTACAGTGTCATTAATTGTACATCTGTGAGACTATGTATAGTTTTGCAGTATTCGTATAAATATAACTTTCAGAACATACTTACATATGGATTTTTATATTATTTTTTCTGAAGTAACGTTGTATTAGAACGGGAAGAGTGATATTAAAGTAACATTTTTTTTTTAGTATGGAAACATTGGTAAAAAGCAACAAATAGACATTCGTTAGTGTTATGGAACATATTACACTACATATCGTGTTCGTAAACTTATTTCGTGCATGGAACATTAGGAACATATTCTTGTTGACTCTAAATAGTTCTGAACGAATATTCACAATGACTGAAATTAGAATTACTTAGAATAAACTACTAGTTATTTATTTATGTGTAATTAAGTACTAGAATTAGATTAATTCAATTTAATCAATTTGATTGTTTATGAATCACACATCTACTAATTTTATTAGTGTCTCGCAATACGTGTAGTCACGTATCCCACTACATGATATTTCACTTTTAGATAACTAGTCAAACTTACTAGTGTTAGATATCAGTAAGTGCGTTGCTTCTTAAAGTGTTTAATTATGCATTGCTTCATTTTTGCATGTTGTATTTAAAAAAAATTTTCTTTTCTTTTGATTTTCTTATCATTCATTATCATCAGTGTTGCTGTGCATTTTCTTTTTTGAAATCATGTTTGTCATATTTTGTTGAAAACTTAGTTTAATTTTATTATCATCTTTTTTGTTGATTTTTCATTTTCATTTTCATTTTCAACTTCTTTTTACTTCGAATATTACCACATCGTTCCAAAGTAGGTCGATGGTGGATGTGTGCTTTAATGCATACTGTCATTTAGTTATATTAATTTCAAGTCAATATTCTTTTCTTAATATGATATAACTTTATGCATTGTATATATTGTTGTAGTTTTGACTCACCTCTCTCGAGTAATTAGTTCGAAAAAAATTAATGGGATTAATTTTTTTTTAAGGGGAGGTAATAAGGGAGCTGTTACGTACATTTATTACCTAAGGGGGTAGTCGTCGGTCCTACCAAATGTACGCACCAGTCTTGAGATAGTTATATTATTTGTGCGTTCGATTGATTCACGCACTGACGTGCACAATGCTGTGTGAGTTGCTTTGGACGCACGTGTAACCTAGTTGAGTAGTTTGTGACGTCATGTTTTGAAGTGGAAACATGGAACTGGCTTGTGTCCATGATTGTAATTTTATATTGTGTATCCAATGGCATGTTGAAGGAAGCCATTTATTATTGTGATTTCTATTGGTCTTCAGGTCGAAGCCAATCGCAGTTATGTCACGTAAGTTATCGCCCACTTCTTATTTTAATGCTGCATAAAAAGGCCGCTCTACTACTAATCTAGCGGGAATTTTATCATTCCTAGAATGGATCTACAGAGTCGCTTGCCTTTAAGATTTGGATCGTAGACGGAGAATTCCTACGAGTAGAAGAAGTTATATTGTTTACCTTATGCACATGTTTTAAATGCCGTACATGCTTCAATGCCAAAGTCGTGGCATGGATGTAAAGAGAGGGTAGCCAACTGAAAGCCTTTAACTGATAGGATTATCGTATATGACTTTGTGTGAAATTATATGATGTACAACGCTATGTAGGATGAACGTCTGGGAATTTTAACAAATGTAATATGGAAGATTTCATCCCAGAGTATGAATACGTTACCATGATAGACGTCCTTGAAAGAAGGTCAACGGTCGTGACTGAGAAGGATATTATACGGTAACAGTTTTGTAATCCTTAGTCTATGGACAGAGGTCTTTACTAGAAGAGAATCTTCAGGAACTTTAGCAGCAATAATTAATATGTTGTCGTGTGATCTTTGCGCCTGTGACGATGTCCGTCTTGTCCACTTCGTGTCCTGGTGAATAAAATCTATGTAAAGTTACCAACGACTTGTGTGCTGCCAATACTTGACCAGTTCACCCAATTCAAGATACTTGTTGGTTTTCGTTTGAAAAAACATTGTTGACATTTATTCCGTTGTAACCATTCGCGTTTCAATTCATCACTATGAAAACGACACCAACAATAACTTGTTACGTACATTTATTACCTAAGGGGGTAGTCGTCGGTCCTACCAAATGTACGCACCAGTCTTGAGATAGTTATATTATTTGTGCGTTCGAGTGATTCACGCACTGACGTGCACAATGCTGTGTGAGTTGCTTTGGACGCACGTGTAACCTAGTTGAGTAGTTTGTGACGTCAGGTTTTGAAGTGGAAACATGGAACTGGCTTGTGTCCATGATTGTAATTTTATATTGTGTATCCAATGGCATGTTGAAGGAAGCCATTTATTATTGTGATTTGTATTGGTCTTCAGGTCGAAGCCAATCGCAGTTATGTCACGTAAGTTATCGCCCACTTCTTATTTTAATGCTGCATAAAAGGGCCGCTCTACTACTAATCTAGCGGGAATTTTATCATTCCTAGAATGGATCTACAGAGTCGCTTGCCTTTAAGATTTGGATCGTAGACGGAGAATTCCTACGAGTAGAAGAAGTTATATTGTTTACCTTATGCACATGTTTTAAATGCCGTACATGCTTCAATGCCAAAGTCGTGGTATGGATGTAAAGAGAGGGTAGCCAACTGAAAGCCTTTAACTGATAGGATTATCGTATATGACTTTGTGTGAAATTATATGATGTACAACGCTATGTAGGATGAACGTCTGGGAATTTTAACAAATGTAATATGGAAGATTTCATCCCAGAGTATGTATACGTTACCATGATAGACGTCCTTGAAAGAAGGTCAACGGTCGTGACTGAGAAGGATATTATACGGTAACAGTTTTGTAATCCTTAGTCTATGGACAGAGGTCTTTACTAGAAGAGAATCTTCAGGAACTTTAGCAGCAATAATTAATATGTTGTCGTGTGATCTTTGCGCCTGTGACGATGTCCGTCTTGTCCACTTCGTGTCCTGGTGAATAAAATCTATGTAAAGTTACCAACGACTTGTGTGCTGCCAATACTTGACCAGTTCACCCAATTCAAGATACTTGTTGGTTTTCGTTTGAAAAACATTGTTGACATTTATTCCGTTGTAACCATTCGCGTTTCAATTCATCACTATGAAAACGACACCAACAATAACTGGTGCCAACAACAGTATATAACAAGAACTAACATTAATATATAAGGATCAGTGATAGTGTGAGGAAAAGGGGTAGTCTGATGGATTGCTCGTGTGGATGATGGCAGATAGTTGGTGGATTCGATGCAATCTCAGACACCTCCAGGCTTTCTCGCCCCTTTTCACGTTGGTAATAGCAGGGCAGTTGTGAGAGACTTTACTTTGGTTTTTTTAAAAATAGTTTTTTAATATTTTTAGTGATTGTTTGTTTCTTGGAAAGGGCGTGTCACACAAATACATTCACACAGTTTTGGTTTTGATTTACTATATTTGGACTGAGTGTGTGTGTGTGTGTGGGGGGGGGGGGGGGGGGGGGGGAGGAGGGGGGGGGGGGAGAAGAAGATAATATATTTGGATATTGGAAATCTGATTTTATTGTCTTGAATTTATTACACTATATATCCTAATTATAACCTATCAAGAGTTGAACAGGATACTTTGTAAAAAAAAAAAAAAATTGCGCATTAGCCTCTTTCAGGACATCTACTTACTCTTTTTGGCTGTCCATGATATTTTTAACATTCTTCTGTAACACCACATCTTTGTGGCCTCTAGTGCTTTTCCTACTTGTTTACTAATTGTCCATGACTTACTCCCATATGTGTAACGAACAGTTTTAGTGTAAGGGGAAGTAAACTGGAGTATGTTAGTAGTTGAAATAGATTTTGAGTTATAGCACTTAGTTGCTTGTTAGCTATCGAATTATTTAGAGAGTATCTCGTGATAGTTTCGAGAGACAGATTACAGACAGCGTGAAAAGCGCTGATATATTTATTCTGTAATGTTTTGAACGGAGTGAGAATAGCTCGCGGCTAGCCCGCAGATGATTGGTTGACTGAGTTGTGTTGACCGTGAGGAAGTCTCGTGTCTGCTTTTGAGCGGGACGAGTGTGTTATCTGGGGAGAGTGTTCCGGGCGTTTTGACCGGGTAGGAAGACAGTGTTTTTGGGAAGTGTGAAATGCCTGTACAGTGCTGAATTTAAAATGTCGACGGATTTTTCGCTGTGGGTACAGCGTAGGATGAAACTGCAGTTTTAATTATTGTGGAAGTGTTTATAACTGCAGTGTAGAGTACTTTAGGCCATGAATCATGATAGCTCCTGTGAGAGGACTGTTATTGAGGATTCTTTATAGCGCTGAGTTTAATAGTACTTTAGGCCATGAATCATGATAGCTCCTGTGAGAGGATTGTTATTGAGGATTCTTTATAGCGCTGAGTTTAATAAGAGTACTTTAGGCCATGAATCATGATAGCTCCTGTGAGAGGATTGTTATTGAGGATTCTGTAGAACGCTGAGTTTAATAAGAGTACTTTTTAGAACGCTGAGTTTAATATGAGTACTCTAGGCCATGTATTATGATATCATTGTAGCTGCCGAGTGCGCAGTTCTTATGTGGTAATTTATATCTTGTGTTGTGATGTGAACGGTATTCTATGTGTATTTCATCAATGTGTTGTGACGTGAATAAACCCATATGAAATGTCACCAGTCGTTTACAACCATCCATGACTCTTGTGTACGTACCTGTGGTGTAAACGACTAAACCAACACACGCACTTAATATTACAAGTGTGACAGGGAACTTAACACGTATTTAGAAATAGCCCGGAGTGGGCGTGGTCTATCTGTATCGAGAACCTGATCATCGCTTACCAGTAGACTTCTACAGTGTTTGCCTGTGTGGCGGATATATAGGTATCAACTGTAGACATTACCAGATCCACAACACAACAGTAACGTTAGCAGATAATTCAATAAGACACCATACACCAACCCTTTGTATCAGTTTCAGTGACAGCCATGATTGACTTTCACGTGCTTGACGGAGGTACAACAGTAATGACCTCTTGAAAAATAAACATTAATTTTACGGGGGTGCAACAGTGGTGTGCTAGTTTTATAGGATCAGACACCCGCGAAATTCGCGTGATATTAATTCACAAGTGTTAGCGTGTAGCCTGAGTGGCGTTAGTATATGAAAGACAGACATCACATTTGAGAGCTGTATCCAGGCCCAGGGAAAACTTATTCAGTATCAGTTAAACTGGGAACTGTTAACTCAAGTCGCAAGTCGCAACTCGCAAGTCAAGAAATTTATTACTCAAGATTATGAGATGTCATGATATACAGTGGCGTCTGTATACCAGTACAAGTAATCATCTGGCAGTATGAACGAGTGGTGTACCTTCTTTCAACGAAATTGACAGACGGTGACCCATTTCCTGCTTTCCTGTGCGGTGTGTTAGCACGTAGCGTGCTGAATCGAGGACCTGAGCGGAATCAAGGTGTCAAGTTCCAATGCCTTTCTGTTGTCGATTGTTTTTTTACCATTGAACTTTGTGATATCCAGGGTGTTAACGGAAAGGAACAGAAGAGTTTTCATTCAAGATAAGTGGTTATTTTTTGTTATGTGAACTGTGTCGCCTTAACTATGTCAACGAGCCTTCCTGTGCTTTGCATCTCCTATACTGTTGAAATCTGTTGTTTTTGTTGTCTAATTCTATATAGACATATTATTAGGATTTAGTATTGATGCTAAGTATTGATGGTTGTATGATATAGGATGACTTCCCTCATATGATGTTATAAGGGTTCTTTGAAAAGGAATTGATGATACAAAGTTTATGAATAATATTTTTGGTATACATACTGAACTGTGTGAAATGGAAGGGTAATTGTCAGAACTTCTTGAAACATAAACTTGCGACATTAATAATTATACTGATATAGATATACAGTTGACTGAGTGATTGAATCACCATGGATTTTGATAATAATCCTGCAGATATAAGGCCTATGCTGGAAAGTGCATTGTTAATAGGTAGAGATGAAAAGGGATTGAGAGGTCCACGACTTGGAGTATGGATCATGGACGATTTGTTGGTTAATGTATCGGTATCCCTAAAGTTATTTGCTGAACATAACTTTAAGTTTGTTTGTAATTCAATAATGGCTAAGGATTTGGTTGATTTGCTACTGCACCTTCGTGTGTTTTTGAAACATTATATTGAGCATGAGCACGGACATGTAGTGCAAAGTATATTCAAGATAATCCACAACGGTATTCCTGATGAGCATAAAAAGGAATTAGGAAGTGAGAAACAAATAAAAGTCAACAAACAGAGTGCCCTACGGGAAAGGGACAATTGTTTAAAAGTTACTACTGAAGTGAGTAAACTACACGAAACAGTCTCTAAACTCGCAAATGAGTTAGATAAGTCAAACACGGAACTTACTAAAGTACATGCGGCGTTAGATGCAGCATTGAACAAGAACAAAGAGCTGGAAATTCGGCTGAAAGACAAAGATGACGAAGTGGGTAATCTCACTCGAGAGATTCATAAAAAGAAAGAGATGTATCAGAAATTAAATGCTGAAACAAATGAACGGGAGAAGTTATACATAGAAATGCTTCATGATATATGTTTTGGTAAACTTGAAGAGAAGAACACTGTATGCCCAGAGAAGATTGATGAGCTTGTAAATAGCTATGATAGTGAAACTGAGGAGCTTCAGATGGACTTAACACCTAAAAAAGAAAAGGATGAGAAAGAGAGATTAGAAGAGTTAACGACTGAGAGAGAGGAGATGATTAAGATTGAGAGATTATTAACAGAGGAGAGAAGTAAAGTTTTGACATTTGACAAATTAAATAGGAAATTAAGTGAAGAAATTTCACAAAAAAGTGTTGAAATTGCAGAAAGTACAAAAAGGGTAGAGGGTCTACTCGATGTTATTTTAAACAGCGGAATATGGTCTTCTGTAAATGTGGACAATGCTAGACAGAAAGTTGTTTGCCAACAGGTTAAAAAAGCAAAGATCCAGCCCTATACAATCTTTGCTGATAGAAAAGTTAAATGTGATAGACAAATATCTTTTCGGGGAAAATATAACTTTCGAAGATCTTTTGATTCTTCTTGCAATAGCAACAATTCTTGGAGGCAGTGTAATAGAGAGAATGATAAGGTAACAGTCAGTCCTGATAGATTTCAAGCTAAAAGCCCAAAGATTAAACGAGTAACTGATTTTGGAAGTTCTCAGAAGATGATATCAAGGGATAAAGTTATAAGTAGTGGTTCCAAGGATGAAACCCATTATAGGCGTAACGATAAAGATACTTATAGATCTGCAGATGATACTGTAAACAAGCATATTGTCAAAGAAAAGAATGGAAAGAGTTTTTGTAGGAGAGAGATGTTTCTAAGGTTAGAAAGTACCAAGGAAATTCATATGATAATAATTTTCCTTCTCAGAGAGATAAGAGACAAGTTAATGTATCTCAACATTTTAATTCTGAGAATTTTGAAAATAATGGTACAGACAAATACAAGAAGAGTTTTCAATCGTGCAATAATTTTTCTGACAGATTTTTTGTGCGGAGTAGAAACGTTAATCATAACAAGTCTAACTGGGATTATAGACATAATAATAGTCTCAAACAAAGAGGAAATGATGATAAATATTTTGATCAAACGACGAATAAGTGCAATTATGCTAATTTTGCTCGACATGAGCCTAGAAGCATTGTTATTAAGCAAAGTAGCAATGATAATGATGTCACAAATACTACTGCTTGTTATGTTTCTGATTTTGAAAGAGCAGCACGTTGTTGTGAACTTAAACGAAGAGTCGATGACATCGTGGGGTGACCAGATTTCCACACGAACCACAGTGCGGGGTAATTGTTTGTTTAACCTCTCCGTTGTTCGTAGTAAATTTCACCATTCATTAAAATGGAATTTTCATTTGTATTTTTTGAACAGAGGCGACTTCTTGATATGGGTCAGCGCTCCTGTTTACGTTAACGGCTGTTTACGGTAGCGGCAAGAATATAGGTCAACATTGTGCCCGAGTGTTTTCTCAAGCGAAACATATCAGCGTGCTAACTATGGATTCGACGTTTTACCCCTAGTGTTTATGAGATGTCGGCAAGACCTATGGAGATTTTTTTTTTTTTGCGGTTGATTCTTTTTTGTTTTGTTTGTTTATTAGGACAGAAGATGTTAATGTATTCTATTGCATAGATCATTATAGGTTGTTATATTATGATCATCATCTTTACGCATCATTTGATGTCTATTGTTTTTCTTGATATGTATGACTGTTTTAATTATAAATTAGTTCATTTCGATGCTATTTTTTATACTATTGTGTTTTGGATAATATGTAGTGTGTTAGATGGTAGTGACGTGTTGTTTACTATTCATGAATGCAATGAGCAGATTTATATTTAACCTTACTGGTTACAAACTTATGCCTATTTTTTTTATACTCTGGTGTAGAACTTGAAGTTTTTTTTTTTTTTGGTTTTGTTTTACAGATGTGTTGGGTAGAATAGTTTTGTACATGATGAGTTTGTTAGCCCTATGCACATACTCATTAGTTGTAATGTTACAATAATTACTTTTAATATATCAGGTGGAGATAGATATAAATTTATTAACTAAAAATAACACTGTAGCTAAGCTGAACGTGATTGTCAGCCGGAAATATTTAAAAGTTTAAATTGAACTGTATAGAGAAAATTAACAGCGGTTGCTGATATTGTTATTTGATTGAGAAATCTAGAGATCTGATTTAAGCACTTGCTTAACATACATTACGTTGTTTTCATGTATTTGCAAACTTGTATTTTGGTAATAGTGTGTTTTTCTATGTGTTTCTCTGTGACGTTTTTAAAAAAAAAAAAAAAAAAAAACTTACACGTGTTGTTTAGTGTTTGCTTAGATGCAGGAATTGTTATATGTCTCTCATTTTGCTAAAGCTAGTTTTTTGTTAATTTGTTAATTATAGATTTGAATTAATTAAATTAAAATACTATTTTTATGTAACTTAGCATTACGAAATATTTTTGTACAGTATTTTTTGGAAAATATTTTTTCCCAGACATTGTAATTTTTTATTTTTGGTTTTGTGTGTGCTTAGCGTTTGACTATGTGCTATGTTTGATATGTAGAATAATGTTAGTTCTTTAAAGAAAGTTTTTTTTTTGTTTTTTTGGATGTTATGTTGTATTAGCGCTTGATTGTGCGTTGTTCGAACTTGGTTATAGCAATGCTATTACTTTTTTGTGTGGTGGCGATAATTTATTGTTGATTATGTATAACTTGTATAACTTGTTTAAATTACTGATTATGTTTTGTTTAGTTATAAACTATTTTTTGTAGTATTAGTATAGGAATACTTTGTTATTTTGTTTTGTGCTTTTCGATCGTGTTTGTATGTATTTTGAAATACGTTGTTGATCTAAATAGTTATTAGTATATATTTTTACCAACGTTCTCTATATTCATACCTTTTGCTTTTGTCCTTGTTGATTATTCTTCATTCCATTCCTTCTTTTCTGTTGTCTTTTCAGTATGGTTTCATATTTTGTTTACATTTCGTGCTTTATTTACGTTTCACTTCATTCTCCTTGTATACTTCTTCTTTCGCTTCTTATACTTTCATTCTATGTATTGTTACTTTAATGGTATAACTTAATATAGTGTAGCTACTTGTGATATTTGTAATTATTTTACATATAACAAATTGTTTGAATGTAATATTATTGTGTTTTTTCCTCATATTCTGATTTCATACTTACCTTTATTACGGATCATTTTTCGTTTGCTTGATCTTGTCTTTTCTTTTACTATCGGTTGTTTCCTATTTAGTTGTGCTGTATTCACTTAACTTGGTTTTGTAATACATTATTTTTGGTATGCTTAATTGATTACATTGGATACTTCATTTTTACATTTCACTTAATGCTTATATTTTGTAGATGTCTTATTTTAACTTAACTTAAAGTAATTCTTAGACGCATATGTTAGAGTTTCATTGTCCTCTTAATCTTTTTTTTTTTTTTTGGTTTTGGGGAATGTATTTGTCAAAAAATTGATAGAATCAATTTTTTTCTCTGGGGGTGAGGTAAGATGTAACGAACAGTTTTAGTGTAAGGGGAAGTAAACTGGAGTATGTTAGTAGTTGAAATAGATTTTGAGTTATAGCACTTAGTTGCTTGTTAGCTATCGAATTATTTAGAGAGTATCTCGTGATAGTTTCGAGAGACAGATTACAGACAGCGTGAAAAGCGCTGATATATTTATTCTGTAATGTTTTGAACGGAGTGAGAATAGCTCGCGGCTAGCCCGCAGATGATTGGTTGACTGAGTTGTGTTGACCGTGAGGAAGTCTCGTGTCTGCTTTTGAGCGGGACGAGTGTGTTATCTGGGGAGAGTGTTCCGGGCGTTTTGACCGGGTAGGAAGACAGTGTTTTTGGGAAGTGTGAAATGCCTGTACAGTGCTGAATTTAAAATGTCGACGGATTTTTCGCTGTGGGTACAGCGGGTACATCGTAGGATGAAACTGCAGTTTTAATTATTGTGGAAGTGTTTATAACTGCAGTGTAGAGTACTTTAGGCCATGAATCATGATAGCTCCTGTGAGAGGATTGTTATTGAGGATTCTTTATAGCGCTGAGTTTAATAAGAGTACTTTAGGCCATGAATCATGATAGCTCCTGTGAGAGGATTGTTATTGAGGATTCTTTATAGCGCTGAGTTTAATAAGAGTACTTTAGGCCATGAATCATGATAGCTCCTGTGAGAGGATTGTTATTGAGGATTCTTTAGAACGCTGAGTTTAATATGAGTACTCTAGGCCATGTATTATGATATCATTGTAGCTGCCGAGTGCGCAGTTCTTATGTGGTAATTTATATCTTGTGTTGTGCTGTGAACGGTATTCTATGTGTATTTCATCAATGTGTTGTGACGTGAATAAACCCATATGAAATGTCACCAGTCGTTTACAACCATCCATGACTCTTGTGTACGTACCTGTGGTGTAAACGACTAAACCAACACACGCACTTAATATTACAAGTGTGACAGGGAACTTAACACGTATTTAGAAATAGCCCGGAGTGGGCGTGGTCTATCTGTATCGAGAACCTGATCATCGCTTACCAGTAGACTTCTACAGTGTTTGCCTGTGTGGCGGATATATAGGTATCAACTGTAGACATTACCAGATCCACAACACAACAGTAACGTTAGCAGATAATTCAATAAGACACCATACACCAACCCTTTGCATCAGTTTCAGTGACAGCCATGATTGACTTTCACGTGCTTGACGGAGGTACAACAGTAATGACCTCTTGAAAAATAAACATTAATTTTACGGGGGTGCAACAATATGTCAGGATTGGTTCTATATAACACTGAAGAACTCTCTTTCTTACTTCCATTGACAAAGAATTGTTGCATAAAACAACTCTTCGTTTTATAGAATGTTGTTTTTGCGCTTATGTAAACTAACAAAAGCGCTAACCATCACTCATTTGTAACCGCATTAAAATAAATATACTAAGCAGCACAAAGTTAAAACAGGTGCACATCTTTGAGGCGTAAACAGCAAATAATTAGTTAATTTATCACTGGCAAAAACTGGTTCCAGTGGGTCTTTATTGACACAAAAGAAATAGCACTATCTCTTCCACCAAGCGACTAAGGTGAACTTGTGCACGGACATGGGAACCTGATGTAAAACAAATTGCTACGTATACTGCTGCTGCTAGAGACCATTAGTGCTTTGGTGCAAGCTTCCTGCTCTGGATGGTTTTGCAGCGGTGACCCCATGCTCCTTAAAAAGGGAGGGGACAAAAAAATGGACGGAAGAAAATCAAATATTGCTATTGTTTTTTTTTTTAAATATATATACTTATTCGGTGCATTTTAACTAATGCTACTTTCATTGCTGCTGATACGGGTGTAACTGTTACTGTTGCCGTATATACATACTACTACTCTGTAACTGTCTTTTTCTCTTGTTGAGGTGATCACTGGCCCAAGACAGTATACATGTTGTTAGGTGTGTAGTGCGAGCGATATGATGAACTGAGTGTGGGTGCGAATGAAGGCGCGAATGTGTTTAGGCTCGTATATATGTAGACACTGCAACCCCTACACTCACATGCAGTAGTCAAGGATGCTTGAACACTGCAGGCACGTTTCAAAACATTTATTGACGATAACACACATAGTAGCATCAACAGGAACAGTCATTGTAAACAAGGTCATGCTGACCGGAAATCGATAATAATACATCAGGCGTTCAAAAGGGCTGGTAAACATTCCAATATTCGTGCATGGTCAATAATAATGTTATTCAATGACAGTTCAAAATGCCGCCTGATCTCTCTGACTAAACGCGTCAGATACCTTAATCACCTTGACACATAGGTACAACTTGGCATTCCCCGCCAATTGCACATTATCAGGCTGTAGTATAATAGCCGAAAACACAGGCCTCGTTCTGACGTCGGCCGTGTACTGCTGATAAGCAGGTTACCATCAACCCTGCAGTAATGCGTATGTGGACATAAATATGCCGCCAATCTGCGGCTCCCACAATATATCTTCGTCACTGGATTTCTGGATGGTATGAAGACTAATAGTCTTGGATGGCTACCTTGAGCACAACATATATGTTCTGTAATGGAGGACCGGTGAGTTGCAGTTCACAGACTAGGTAATCTTCTAACATGTTCTGCCACCGAAAGCGTAATAATGGAAAAAGTCGGTATTACCTGTAACCGAGTCCACAGAACCTAACAAGGAACTCTGCTGTCATTCCAACGCACAGAGATTCACTGGGGAAAACTGCCATCGCAGTCACTTCGAAGATTCTCCCCGAAAAACACAATGGACCCTTGGTCCCTTCAGAAATTCCAGGACACCTCACGGCTTGCCGGAAGTCTAACTCAACTCCCGCTTAAGGGGAGGTTAAACCCCCCAAATGAAAAACACAGAATTATAAGTTAATATCTATATCTGGTCATTTATACAAGCAAAATGACTGAAAAAAATACAAAACATTGAGGTATATGCTAAAAACTTGCAATCTATGGCGGAAAAACAGTGAAAACAAGGCAAATTTTAGCTTTTTTGAGTATTTTGTTGCCCAAGATATCTCAAATGTGAGTACAACTTGAGTTATGAAATTTGGCTGTTTCATTTGCTAATATATGATAATGATTGTATACTAAAATAATTTTGATTGGTTTGATATCTGAGTTTTTTTGGATTTTAACATACCAATCGAAAAATAGTTGAAATTTTTAAGGGGGGTATCTTAGCTATTTCTTAACAGTTTTGTAGTTTGTTCACATATATCCTTTATTTTAGTTTATTTTAATGAGCACTATGTGTATAGCATGTGGCCCAAAATTTACTGCTGTATCACTAATAGTTTTTGAAAAATCATTGGCAACGTGCCCACATTTGTGTGAAAAATGAGGTTTTGAGAAAATTAAGAAAAAAGGGAGGAATTACACTTTTACACAAAATTTACTCAACTCGGTATCCCCCTGCTATGTAGGAATAACTTCTGGTATTTTCCTTTATTGATTCCATGTTCTGTGTCATACTTTGCAGCTTACTTTTCATTAAATTCTTCATTTCATCAGACTGTATGCGCTTTTCATCAGTTTCCGAAAAAATACATCCTTTCTCTGGTAGACATGTACTATGCGGGGGGAAGCGATTGCTCTACCCTCAGCAGACTCAGTACATGTAGGAGAGGCTTTGCTCTCAATATATTCAAGATTAGGATACCCTTATCAGATATTAACTGACAATGGTTCACAGTTCAGAGGGAAACTGATGGAGGAAGTTTTTAGGATTTTTCAAAATATTCTCGTCCGCACATTTTATCATCCACAATCGATTGAACAAGTGGAAAGATATAACGGGACTCTACTTACAATTTTACATAAGCTCGCACAGGAGGAACCAGAATCCTGTGATTCGTTCTTACCTGCAGCTTTATTTGCGTATAAGGAGGTACCCTACCACTCTACTGGAATACCTCCAGCCACGTTATTATTTCGATGACCCAGGTATAAAGGCTTCCAGTATTGGTGGTAGGGTACCTCTTATACGCAAATGAAAGCTGAAAAAGCTCGTAAACGGAATCACAGGATTCTGGTTCCGTAGGTGTTACTTGCGAGCTTACATAAATTTGTAAGTAGAGTCCCGTTATATCTTTCCACTTGTCCAATCGATTGTGGATGATAAAATGTGCGGACGAGAATATTTTGAAAAATCCTAAAAACTTCCTCCATCAGTTTCCCTCTGAATTGTGAACCATTGTCAGTTAATATCTGATAAGGGTATCCTAATCTTGTGAATATATTAAGAGCAAAGCCTCTCCTACATTGGTACTGAGTCTTAGACCCTGAGGTTCCAGAGCAATCGCATTCCCCCGCATAGTATTGCCATTTCTACCAGAGAAAGGATGTATTTTTTCAAACTGACGAAAAGCGCATATAGTCTGCTTGAAATGAAGAATTTTAATGAAAAGTAAGCTGCCAAAGTATGACCACAGAACATGGAATCAATAAAGAAAATACCAAGATTTATTCTACATAGCAGGGGGATACGTGGTTGGTTGTAAATTGGCATATGTAAAAGTGTAATTCCTCCCTTTTTTCTTTAATTTTCTCAAAACCTGCATTTTTCACACAAATGTGGGCACGTTTCCAAATAATTTTTCAAAAATACTGATTAGTGTAATACATCCACTAAAGTTTTGTACCACTATGCTAGGTACTCACTTTGCTCATTAAAATAAACTTAAAATAAATGATTTGTGTCCTCAAACTACAAAACTGTTTAAGATCTAATTAAGATACCCCCCTTAAAAATTTCAACTATTTTTCGTTTTATAATTAAAATCCAAAAAAACTCCAGATATCTAAAACCAATCAAAATTATTTCATATGACTTGTAATAAAAATCATTTTCATTATATTTTTAACAAGCTCATGAAACTGAGCCAAGTAAATTCATAACTCAAGTTGTACTCACATTTGAGATATTATGGAGCAGAACATGCTACTCTAAAAAAGCTGATTAAAATTTTTGCCTTGTTTTCACTTTTTTCCGCCATTTAGATTTTGAAGTTTTTAGCATATATCAATGTTTTGTTATTATTTACCTTTTTCAGTCATTTTGCCCTGTTTGGACCCAAATAAAGTATTAACTTATCCGGAATTCGTGTTTGCCCAAGGGGGTTTAACCCTCCCCTTAATGCGGGAGTTGAGTTAGACTTCCGGCAAGCCTTGTGAGGTGTCCTGGAATTTCTGAAGGGACCGAGGTCCATTGTGTTTTTCGGGGAGAATCTTCGAAAGTGTAACTGCGATGGCAGTTTTTTCCCCAGTGAATCTCTGTGCGTTGGAATGACAGCAGAGTTCCTTGTTAGGTTCTGTGGACTCGGGTTACAGGTAATACCGACTTTTTCCATTATTACGCCTTTTCGGTGGCAGAACATGTTAGAAGATTACCTAGTCTGTGAACTGCAACTCCACCGTCCCTCCATTACAGAACATATATGTTGTGCTCAAGGTAGCCATCCAAGACTATTAGTCTTCATACCATCCAGAAATCCAGTGACGAAGATATATTGTGGGAGCCGCAGATTGGCGGCATAGTTATGTACACATAATCATTACTGCAGTGTTGATGGTAACCTGCTTATCAGAAGTACACAGCCGACGTCAGAACGAGGCCTGTGTTTTCGGCTATTATACTACAGCCTGATAATGTGCAATTGGCGGGGAATGCCAAGTTGCACCTATGTGTCCAGGCGCTTAAGGTATCTGACGCGTTTAGTCAGAGAGATCAGCCAAGGGCGACGCTTTGAACTGTCATTTAATGAAGAACTTATGCTATTGACCATGCACGAATATTCTGAATGTTTTACCACCTTTTGAATGCCTGATGTATTACCTATCGATGTTCCGGTCAGCATGTACCTTGTTATCAATGACTGTTCCTGTTGATATTACTAGTGTTGTTACGTCATTAAATGTCTTGAAACGTGGTGGCCTGCAGTGTCATCAAGCATCCTTGACTACATGCATGTGAGTGTAGTCATGGGTTGCAGGAATCCTACATATATACGAGCCTAAACACATTCGCGCCCTTCATTCGCACCCACACTCTCAACTCATCATACGCTTCGCACTACACCACCTAACAACATGAAACTGTCTTGGGCCAGTGATCACCTCAACAAGAGAAAAAGACAGTTACAGAGTAGTAGTAATGTAGATACGGCAACAGTAACAGCTTTACACCCGTAATCAGCAGCAATGAAGAGTAAGCATTAGTAAAAGATGCACCGAATAAGTATATATATAGTAAAAAAAAAACAATAGCAATATTTGATATTCTTCCGTCCATTTATTTTCCCCTCCCTTTTTAAGGAGCATGGGGTCACCGCTGCAAAACCATCCAGAAGCAGGAAGCTTGCACCAAAGGCACTAAATGGGTCTCTAGCAAGCAGCAGTATACCGTAGCAATTTGTTTTTTACAATCAGGTTCCCATGTCCCGGCACAAGTTTCACCTTAGTCGCTTGTGGAAGAGATAGTGCTATTCCTTGTTGGGTCCAATAAAGAACCCACTGGAAACCAGTTTTTGCCAGTGATAAATTAACTAATTATTTGCTGTTTTACGCCCTCAAAGAATGTGCACCTGTTTTAACCTTTGTGCTGCTTTAGTATATTTATTTTAAATGCGGTACAAAATGAGTGGATGGTTTTAGCGCTTTTGTTTAGTTTACATTAAGCGCAAAACAACATTCATAAAAACGAAGAGTTGTTTTTATGCAACAATTCTATGGTCAATGGAAGTAAGAAAGAGAGTTCTTCAGTGGTTCACATAGAACCAATCCTGACAGATTGTTGCGCCCCCGTAAAAAATTAATGGTTTATTTTTTCATGAGGTCATTACTGTTTTTACCTCCGTCCAAGCACTGTGAAAGTCAATCAGTGGCTTGTCACTGAAACTGATGCCAAGGGTTGGGTGTATGGTTCTTTATTGAAATTACTCGCTAACGGTTACTGTTGTGGTTGTGATCTGGTAAATGTCTACAGTTGATACCAATAATATCCGCCACACAGCAAACACTGTAGAAGTCTACTGGTAAGCGGATGATCAGTTCTCGATACAGATAGACCAACGCCCCACCTCGGGCTATTTCCTAAATACGTTGTTTAAGTTCCCTGTCACACTTGTAATATTAAGTGCGTGTGTTGGTTTAGTCGTTTACAACCACAGGTACGTACACAAGTAGTCATGGATTGGTTTGTAACGACTGTGACATTTCATATGGGTTTATTCACGTCACAACACATTGATGAAAATAACCAAAGAATACCGTCACAGCACAACACAAGATATAAATTACACATAAGAAACTGCGCACTATCGCAGCTACAATGATATCATCATTCCATGGCCCCTAGAGTACTCATATTAAACTCAGCCGTTCTAAAGAATCCTCAATAACAATCCTCTCACAGAGGCTAATCATGATTGCCATTGCCTAGTAAAGTATTCTCTATTAATATCCTTAACAATCTTCAACAGACTATCAACTCAGCGCTTATTATACTATAAAGAATCCTCAATAACAATCCTCTCACAGGAGCTATCATGATTCATGGCCTAAAGTACTCTTATTAAACTCAGCGCTATAAAGAATCCTCAATAACAATCCTCAGTCACAGGAGCTATCATGATTGCATGGCCTAAAGTACTCTACACTGCGAGTTAGAAACACTTCCACAATAAATAAATACTGCAGTTTTCACCTAAACGATGTAAACCCACACGAAAAATCCGTCGACATTGTTTAAATTCACACTGTACAGCATTTCACACTTCCCAAAAACACTGTCACTTCCTACCCGTCAAAACGCCCGAACACTCTCGCCCAGATAACACACGCGTCCCGCTCAAAAGCAGACACGAGACTTCCTCACGGTCAACACAACTCAGTCAACACATCATCTGCGGGCTAGCCGCGAGCTATTCTCACTCCGTTCAAAACATTACAGAATAAATATATCAGCGCTTTTCACGCTGTCTGTAATCTGTCTCTCGAAACTATCACGAGATTCTCTCTAAATAATTCGATAGCTAACAAGCAACTAAGGTGCTATAACTCAAAATCTATTTTCAACTACTAACATACTCCAGTTTTACTTCCCCGTACACTAAAACTGTTCGTTACATCTTACCTCACCCCCAGAGAAAAAAATTGATTCTATCAATTTTTTGACAAATACATTCCCCAAAACCAAAAAAAAAAAAAAAAGATTAAGAGGACAATGAATCTCTAACATATGCGTCTAAGAATTACTTTAAGTTAAGTTAAAATAAGACATCTACAAAATATAAGCATTAAGTGAAATGTAAAAATGAAGTATCCAATGTAATCAATTAAGCATACCAAAAATAATATATTACAAAACCAAGTTAAGTGAATACAGCACAACTAAATAGGAAACAACCGATAGTAAAAGAAAAGACAAGATCAAGCAAAACGAAAAAATGATCCGTAATAAAGGTAAGTATGAAATCAGAATATGAGGAAAAAACACAATAATATTACATTCAAACAATTTGTTATATGTAAAATAATTACAAATATCACAAGTAGCTACACTATATTAAGTTATACCATTAAAGTAACAATACATAGAATGAAAGTATAAGAAGCGAAAGAAGAAGTATACAAGGAGAATGAAGTGAAACGTAAATAAAGCACGAAATGTAAACAAAATATGAAACCATACTGAAAAGACAACAGAAAAGAAGGAATGGAATGAAGAATTAATCAACAAGGACAAAAGCAAAAGGTATGAATATAGAGAACGTTGGTAAAAATATATACTAATAACTATTTAGATCAACAACGTATTTCAAAATACATACAAACACGATCGAAAAGCACAAAACAAAATAACAAAGTATTCCTATACTAATACTACCAAAAAATAGTTTATAACTAAACAAAACATAATCAGTAATTTAAACAAGTTATACAAGTTATACATAATCAACAATAAATTATCGCCACCACACAAAAAAGTAATAGCATTGCTATAACCAAGTTCGAACAACGCACAATCAAGCGCTAATACAACATAACATCCAAAAAACAAAAAAAACTTCTTTAAAGAACTAACATTATTCTACAAATCAAACATAGCACATAGTCAAACGCTAAGCACACACAAAACCAAAAATAAAAAATTACAATGTCTGGGAAAAAATATTTTCCAAAAAATACTGTACAAAAATATTTCGTAATGCTAAGTTACATAAAAATAGTATTTTAATTTAATTAATTCAAATCTATAATTAACAAATTAACAAAAAACTAGCTTTAGCAAAATGAGAGACATATAACAATTCCTGCATCTAAGCAAACACTAAACAACACGTGTAAGTTTTTTTTTTTTTTTTAAAAACGTCACAGAGAAACACATAGAAAAACACACTATTACCAAAATACAAGTTTGCAAATACATGAAAACAACGTAATGTATGTTAAGCAAGTGCTTAAATCAGATGACTAGATTCCCCAATCAAATAACAATATCAGACAACGCTGTTAATTTTCTCTATACAGTTCAATTTAAACTTTAAATATTTCCGGCTGACAATCACGTTCAGCTTAGCTATAGTGTTATTTAGTTATAAATTTATATCTATCTCCACCTGATATATTAAAAGTAACTATTGTAACATTACAACTAATGAGTATGTGCATAGGGCTAACAAACTCATCATGTACAAAACTATTCTACCCAACACATCTGTAAAACAAAACCAAAAAAAAAACTTCAAGTTCTACACCAGAGTATAAAAAATAGGCATAAGTTTGTAACCAGTAAGGTTAAATATAAACCTGCTCATTGCATTCATGAATAGTAAACAACACGTCACTACCATCTAACACACTACATATTATCCAAAACACAATAGTATAAAAATAGCATCGAAATGAACTAATTTATAATTAAAACAGTCATACATATCAAGAAAAACAATAGACATCAAATGATGCGTAAAGATGATGATCATAATATAACAACCTATAATGATCTATGCAATAGAATACATTAACATCTTCTGTCCTAATAAACAAACAAAACAAAAAAGAATCAACCGCAAAAAAAAAATCTCCATAGGTCTTGCCGACATCTCATAAACACTAGGGGTAAAACGTCCAATGTATCGTTAGCACGCTGATATGTTTCGCTTGAGAAAACACTCGGGCACAATGTTGACCTATATTCTTGCCGCTACCGTAAACAGCCGTTAACGTAAACAGGAGCGCTGACCCATATCAAGAAGTCGCCTCTGTTCAAAAAATACAAATGAAAATTCCATTTTAATGAATGGTGAAATTTACT
>JAMPIV010011066.1:0-27146 GCA_024509875.1 Oreohelix idahoensis
CTGGACCTCGGAAAGTTAGCCATTTTAGTACCAACAGGTTTCCTTTCTGCAACCGGTCAAGTGTCATAATTGTTCATCTTACAATTTTTACACCACCTTTTTCCTTGGTTGAAAGATTTTCTTTCATCATATTTCCTTTCATCGAATTGTGGGAATTTATTTTTATTTTCATACCGTGGCCTATCAAATTTGGTGCTTACCTTTATTTTGATCCTTAGGATCAAATTTATTAAAGTTCTGTGGTGCCCTAAAGTTATCCACTTGTTTCTTTTTATTACCTGTTACCTCTGCTTGAGCTGCTTGATACCTTTCAGCAACATTTAGCAACTCACCCAGCCTCTCTGCACCTTGTTCCATGAGAAGCTTTCTCAGGTCTGGAGCCATGGACTCTCTTAATTGCTCTATAAGGACCATTTCCTTAAGATCTTGGGTTTTCCCCAGAGAATCCATTTCTCCAAGTATGTCTCTATTCGTGCAGAGAACTGGTGATAGGTTTCACCTGACAGTAGTTTAGCATTCCTAAATTTTTTCCTATAAAATTCTGCATTCTTTTCATATCTTAACAAAAGAGCCTGCTTTAGCATGTCATAATTTTCCTGATCACCTCTGCTCATTTTTGCAAAAACTTCATAAGCTGCCCCACGAAGTCCTTGAGATAACTTTAAGCTCCACCTTTCTCTCTCTAACCCATACGTGGTAGCTAATAGTTCATACCTATTTAGGTAGCTCTCTATATCATCGTCTTTCTCAACAAAATGATCCAATGAAAATTCATAGCTGAGGTTGAGGCTCCTTGGCTAGCAGTGGCATCAGAGGCAAAGGGACTGGCGCCATTTTCAGGAGCATGGCCTTGAAACTCAAACTCCCTTAGTCGTAACTCATGTTCCCTTTGTAATCTCTTCTCCTCCTTTCTTCTAATTTCCTCTCCCTTTCTGCAGCTAATTTCTTCTCTTCCTCTTTCTGCAGCTAATCTCTTGTCTTCTCTTTCTGCCTCCAATTTCTTAGCCTCAGCCTCAATCTGCAACCTCTTAGTCTCAGCCTCAGCCTCAAATTGTAACTTCTTAATTTCCCTTTCAGCCTCTAACTTTCTTTCGGCTTCAAAGCTTCTTTCTTCGCGTTCAATAAATTTGTCACATTCCGTAGTGACATAGGCAACCATAACTTGCCCATCTAATCCTAACTCTTTTGCAGTCTGAACAGCAGCAGATCGAAATTTGGCCAGGTCCGCCATTGTCTATCAGGTAAATTTATACAATGTCTAACCAACAATTTAATCTCTAAATATATATCTAATGGACAACACAGGCACCGTGAGCTCAACCTTATTTAATTCCACCCAAGGATACCTTTTAATTCTTATATTCCCTGAAGTGAATTACCCCCAATATTTTTAATAGGGAAAGATTCAAAATCCCAAGAGCGAGAGCCCAATATATGTGGTGAAGTGGGATGTTATAAATATTTATAGGGGACTTAGTGTACTGACTGAGATCAGCTGTGAAGGTATATATATCTAATAAGAGTAGTGTATTATATATAACCTTACTTGCTGCCACATATGTATACCTCAGTCAGAATTATTCTGGAATAGTGTGATGACTACGTTGTATGTCTAGGGTATGTGTATGATGAAGTGTAAGTCATAACAACAACAGACAGATAAACAATTTAATTTATTCCACCACACTTGACAACACTGTGACACTCACATACATATAACACTCTAAAGGATATCTTAAAGGAGTCACTGATAACTTTTCAAATAACAATATGTATTCATTGCTGTTATGAATGAATATGTGTCCTGATTCAAATACAAAGGGAACCAGGAATCACAATCAATTTTACTTACAAGTTATATGTACAGAATTTATCAATATGAATATGGTAATGACATATATTATTAAAAGTATCCTATGTGTGTCAGTTGTGTAGTAGTAATATGAGGTAATACTGGTTTTGTTTTGTTCAAGCTCTGTTGGTATTTGTCATCATGACTTCAATAGTTTGTCTTTATGGGAACTATTATTGGAGATGTTCTCAGTTCCTGATATTAACACAACAATTTAATTCCCCTCTTAATGTTATTTTTACAAGGTCATTTTAAGCTGGGGGAACATAATTTTGAGCTCAGCTGGCCACATCAGCTTATCTTGCGTGATGGCGGCAGGTACAGACTCCTCTGCTCGATTTCTCCCCTCGGCTCTGGAGACACCTCACTGATAGCTAAATGGA
Source organism: Oreohelix idahoensis (assembly GCA_024509875.1). Lineage (NCBI taxonomy): Eukaryota > Metazoa > Mollusca > Gastropoda > Stylommatophora > Oreohelicidae > Oreohelix > Oreohelix idahoensis. The sequence continues at coordinate 2,236 of JAMPIV010011066.1, forward strand.
CCAAGGAGTATGCTGTCCGACTCTGGATTCAGCAAAGCTCTGACCAGGTGCTGCTCAATACCATCAAGACCACGGTCCCTGAAAACAAGAAGGATGTACCTTCTACTTCATAACTAATTTATACTCTCTTTTTACACTGAGCACAATACATCACAAACATTGAGTTCAGAGCGTTAGGCCAACTGTCAGCTTCATCTGAAATACTTTATACCAGTATTTACCTCCTTAATGGTTACCACGCCTCTGCACTTCCAGCATTATTTCTGTCTAATCAATAATCTAGGTGTCAGTGTACTGTTTGGCCATTCCATGCAGTTTTACTTTCCTCCGACACCTTCTGTTCAGGCGGGAGCATTATAGGCTTTACATCATGTTTGCTACTGAACTACACATATATACAGGCATAAATTAACAATTCACATTCAATTTTCATTAAAAGATACTGAATGTTTCAAGCTTACCACAATTCATGGAAACAAACACAGATACGTTGATTAGCAATGAATTCTGGCACAATTACTGGCACAAATTCCCATCTGCTTATGTTCCAGGCTTTTATTTTAGCAAAAATATGAGCTGGCTTCAACGCACTGTTGCTTTATCAAGCTTATTTGACTAGTGGTCTCGAACTAACGCTCCTAAGTGAGTATATCAGCGAGTCTAGCCAATGGAGCCACGTTTCGACAAGTGTTTGAAAAAATTTTAACTTCCTACGTCTCCCCTAACAACCAAAGATAGTATTTATAGCCCGACTAATCGTGTTTAGCCTTACATATCATTCCAGCCAATCAGTTCAAATGTAACTTGTGGCCCATTTCCCGTACAATGGTGGTGTAAAAAAATCTACCACTGAGCGATTCTGATTTTGGGTGTTGTCTGACAGCACCATCATTTTAATTTGGGCTATAACTTGTTAATTCCTAGACTATTTGCGTAACGTTTTACATATTCTTTGTCAGCAAGCCCTAAGGAACCCAAATATCCAAATTTAAAAGAGCTAAGTGGCTGCGTTCAAAATATGCAATTTCTTCTACCTCCTGTTTCGAAGATGTGCTGTCTGGGTACTGTAATGTTTTCAAACGTAAACCCATCTATTGTCATCTTTCCTTATAAGCGTTTTTCAGGATTTAAAAACCTAACTCTGGGAAGGGTAGTGAATTTATCACTGTCCGTCTGAAAAAAAGTTAGTGCATGTAGTCTTACACGCGTGATGGCAGCATTTGTGTATCGCGCGACGCGTGTTTAGGGTTCGGCTTTCTGCCTCTCCCTTCTCGCTATCCTTTAGTCCATCTGTCTTTTGTTTTTGGTAACATAGTGTAGAAAAAGACATGAATGGAGTTTAAAATTTAGGTCAACTTGCATATTTCAAGGTTTTTCTTAGAAAGGCAGCACATTTTATTGTGTGTTTGGGAAACGCGTGTATGTTGCAGAAGGCCTTTAATATCAACGTGAAAGCGTTACAATTTGCCGACGAAGTAGAAAAGAAGGGGGATTTCGAGTACTGTCATTGTGACAGCACTGTTCTTTACCATTCTTCTTCCTTTATTTATTATATGTATTTATTAGGCTTTATATTTACTTGATAATTTATATATGTGGATTAGAATATTCCACGACAAGGATAATGTGAATGAATTTTTTTATTGGTTGCATTTTTGGTTTTCTCCCTTGCCTGCACAGAATGCAATGAATTTCGTAACAATCAAATGTACAAATTAATGACCAGCATGGATTCATAGGAAAATGAATAAAGATTCCAAATATGTAAACTTGGAAACACTTATATTTACATTTCACACTCTGTTCCTGGATTATACAGGTGGTGCGTTTTTAATGTGCTTCAGTATATATTTTAGTGCTGATATTGTTCCTATAATTCACCGACACTTATCTCAACTCAGTGATTATTTTAAAAAAATGCTTTCATGAAAACTGTGACAGTTTTCAATGGGTTCAAAATTCCTTCAGTATTGATGCTCCTTCGGACTTCAGTACTGCAGAAGAGGAAGAACTATTAGAACTTTCATCAGACTCTTCACTACAAGCAAAATTTCCATCCATGGCATTCCCACAATTTTGATATTCAGTAAAACAGGAGTTCCCAAGCTTGGGCAAGAGAGCACTGAAGATATTAATTCCTTTTGCAACCTCCTATTTCTGCGAGGCTGGGTTTTCAGCAGTGGCTGTCATAAAAACCAAGTTCAGATGAAGATTTGATGTGGAGAAGGAAATGAGGGTAGTTGTATCTCAATTGGTGCCAAGATTTGACAAGCTGTGTAACAACAAGTAAGCTCAAGTTTCACACTGAGGTGACTGGTACTTTATTCATCATATTTTTTTTTTAGTTTTACTGTACAAGTTTTTTGTTATGGAGATTGAATCATGAGTGCAGTATATCAGTGAATGATTTTCAGACAAAAATATAAAAAAAATGTTAGAAAGAAACTACTTTATCTGTGCTGTTTTTTTTTTCATAGTAAGGGTGTTCAAAGTGCACTTTGTGTATATTTTTTCTTGTACGTGCAATTTTGTCCTATATTGTAAAATGACATTGTTTAAAGCATTTCCAAAGCTCTCCTGGTAAACAAAAGTTAGGCTAAATATCGAAACATCCCTAGAGTTTTTAACCAGTTATCCCACAGGGGAGCCGCAGAAAGAATGTAGTTGTTGAGGGGAGCCATGGACTCAAATATGTTCAAAACCGCTGGTCTACATTATCAACACTTAAAACAGCTGGACGACACAGAAATAATGAATGTGGTGAGGGATTTCAATATCAGCATAGAGAACGTTGAGGTACCGGAAGATTTGCTACACAGTTACCTACGGCTACTTCCTAAACCTGATAAAGATCTCTTACTGCTCATCGGCTATCGAAGTATCACACTGCAGAATGTATATGGTAAATTACTTGAAAAGATAGATTCTACACAAGTAATGAACCACCTTGAAAATACGCACATCCTTCCTGATACCCTGGATAGTTATAGACCCATTAAAGCAACACGGGTTAAGGCTGGAACATTTGTGTACTATGTGTACGAGGGAGCCCTGCATAAACGAAACATTGCTCAGTTGAACGTAAATGTATTTCATAAAAAAAAACTAAGCTGATTTAAGAGCATTATTTTGCATTTTTTGCCATTGTTGGAATGTTGGGGCACTTTTTGCAATTTTTAATTTTAAGGCACTATTTGTTATTTTTGAGTCATTACTTTGTATATTTAGGTATTATTCAATAAAAGTAGGCATTTTTGTGTTAAAAATTACTGTGTTTTTCTTCCACAATTTTCTCTACTTCTCTGCTTTCTTTATTATTATTTAATAATTATCCTTAAACCCCTGAAAACAAATGTTGCCCTAATATAACCAATAGCCCAATTAGTCTCGTTTGTCGAAGAAGAAGGCTAACTATATGAATGTCAAAGAACAGGTGGCTATGTTATTTCGTTCATGAGATATTCGAGCGTAATTGGACCAGATCGACTGGAATCTTTCTCGATCGAATACAGATATTAACAATAATTCGAAGACAAAACCTATTAAGGACAACCATATATATACATGAAGCTAACGATCGTACAAATATAAAGGAGACATGAATGACAGTGATCCATAATCTGGTGGAACAGGACGAGCACGTTTTAAGGACCAAGCTGAGCACAAATTACCCATATCAGCGAGAGAAAAGAAAATTAAACCTGTAGTTGGCACTGTGCCCTCTCATTCGTCCACGCTCAGCCTATAAAAGCAAGCGTTGGTTCTTTCAAAATCGTACAGATCGCAAAATAAAATCAGAAGATGGACAGACTGCTAGATGTTGAGATAGCAGCGTGCCAGGAAAACATATTTCTCCATCTGCGTGCTAGACAATTCAAATCATCACCACATTTTAGAGGCTATTTGTTAGGTTTATAATTATATATATTGTAAATAAATTCAATGCAATTTCATTTCAGGTTAGATAAGTTTAATCGAGTTGTGAGGACTAAAGTGGGATTTAATTTGTGGATGACAAAACGAACACGATACTTACCAGGGTTAAGCCGGAATGGACACTCATGAATGTTCAAAAGCTTATAATCCATAAGAATATTTTTATAGATGACTGCAAGCTACTATAACTGTAGAAGGCGACTGCAGCATCGTGATTTTCACTAACAGTTTATTTATATTTATTTACGAAAATGTTATATTTAGACACATGTAATGTCTTTGTTATACTGCCAATAGGACAGGTCCATGTGTCAAACAAACACGTGCATTACTCTGAACACCTTCACTTACTGACATGTAGATTTTTGGGCTATTACGTCCAAAGGTTAGCCACATGTCACACTTTGTTCCAGGTTACTGTTCTGGTTTGGAACAGCAGGATCTCCAACTGAAATCCACTCGTGACTCATTTCAACAATAAGGATCACTTCGGTGTGATTCTGTTCATGTGGTAGGCTCCATCAGGTGTTGGTTAGCCTGTGTTGTGTGTTTGTGTTGTTCGTCCATCACAAGTGATGAAGACCACTGTTCATCCAATTATTAGCATGTTAGGATAGTCTATGAGTACGAAGGTGACTGATGAGCCCGATGCGGGCCTGGAAGGATCTCGGACAGTGTGGGCAGGGAATGTTTGCTTCATGTGAAGGTTTTATTTCATGATCTTTTCTAGCTTGTCTCCTCTGTTCCGCTGCTGCTCTTCTGGAAGATTCGCATGCCACTGCACCTTTACGAAGAGATGTGCGCCAGGCAGTTCGGTCTTGCGCAGCAGCTTCCCATGCTGGCATGCGGACTACATGACCTGCCCAGCGAATCTGTGACTGCATCAGAATAGTATCGATGCTAGGGATACCAGCTCTGTCAAGAACGGCGGTATCTGGGATCTTGTCTTGCCATTTGATGTTCATTATCTTCCTGAGACAGACTGTATGGAAGTGGTTGAGCTTTTTTACGTGGCGCCTGTATACAGTCCATGTTTCACATGCATAAAGCAGCACTGGAAGCACCGCAGCTCTGTATACCTTCAGCTTTGTCTGTAGACTAATGCCACTTCGATGCCAAACGTTGGTGTATAGTCTGCCAAATGTGCTGCTGGCTTTGGAGATCCTGGTGTTCACCTCATCATCAATGACGATGTTCTGGTATAGTGTACTACCAAGGTATGTGAACCTGTTCACAACATTCAGTTTCTCACCATTTACCTTGATGACTGGCTCAGTATAAATTGTGCCAGGAGCTGGTTGGTACATGATTTCTGTTTTCCCCGTGTTGATGGTAAGCCCAAAGTTGGAGCAGGCTTCGGAGAATCTATCAACGCTACGCTGCAGATCAGCCTCTGAGCCAGCACTGAGGGCACAGTCGTCAGCAAACAGAAGATCCCTGATGGTGTGTGATTTGACCTTGGTTTTTGCTTGAAGCCTCCTAAGGTTAAACAATTTTCCATCAATACGATATCTGATGTCGATTCCTGTGTCCCCGTCTCTGAAAGCATCAGTCAGCATAGCAGAAAACATGATACTGAAAAGCGTCGGTGCAAGTACACACCCTTGTTTAACTCCATTTGAGACTGGGAAAGGCTCCGATAGCTCACCGTTTTCCTGAACTCTAGCCTGCATTCCATCATGCAGCTGCTGCACTATTGAGATAAATTTCTTTGGGCACCCGTATTTTGCATGATCTTCCATAGACCCTCTCTACTGACCGTGTCGAACGCTTTTGTCAAGTCGATGAAAGCTGTGTACAGGTCACAGTGCTGTTCTTGGCATTTTTCTTGAAGCTGTCTTGCAGCGAACACCATATCGGTGGTTCCACGTTCTTTCCGGAATCCACACTGACTTTCAGGTAGAAGACCTTTGTCAAGATGAGCCGTAAGGCGATTAAGAAGGATTCTGGCAAATATCTTCCCAGCGATTGATAGTAGTGAGATGCCTCGATGACTGTTACAGTCTTGGCGATTACCTTTACGTTTATAAAGATGTATAATTGACGCATCCTTGAGATTGTGTGGGATGGTTTCACTCTGCCACATTTGCTGGAAGATCATGTGAAGTTTCTCTATCAGAACTGTACCGCCATCTTTATAGACCTCAACAGGAATTGAATCGGAGCCGGGGGCCTTTCCACTAGAAAGTTGACGAATCGCTTTTTGAGTCTCCTCCAAAGTCGGTATATCATCTAGTGCTTCATTTATAGGAATTTGGGGCAGTCGGTTGATGGCTTCATCGTTAATAGATGATGGCTGGTTCAGAATATTATTAAAGTGTTCGACCCAGCGTTGGAGAATTTTTTCCTTGTCTGTAATTAGTGTTTTTCCACCTGCATTAAGGAGGGGAAATGATCCTGATGATGTTGGACCATAGACCGCTTTGAGTGCATGATAAAAATTTTTCAAGTCATGGCTGTCAGCAAAGCCTTGGAGCTCATCTGCTTTATTACTCAGCCATGAATCCCGCATCTGGCGTAGTTTATGTTGGACGATTCTACGCATGTTGTTGAAAGTGTCTTTCTTGGATGTAGATTTTGGATCATTTAAATATGCTTTATGGAGATGGTGTTTCTCAGCCAACATCTTCTTTATATCATCTGAGTTCTCATCAAACCAGTCATTTTGTTTCTTGATGGCGGGACCCAGGACCTCTGTAGCAGTGTTGTAGATCTGCTCGCTTAGGGCTGTCCAATTTGTTTCCGCACTTTGGCCGTCTAACGAGATAGATTTGAGACGGTCTTCTAGGGTGTCAGTGAATGACTGTTTAATTTTTGTCTTCTTTAGTTTGGTAATATCCAACCTTTTTTGAGTTTTCTTTTCCTGAGGGCGTCTGGCAGGTTGGATACGAATTTTAAGTTTAGACACAATGAGGCGATGATCAGTCCAGCATTCGGCACCACACATGGACTTGGTCACCCGGACATCTTGCCTGTCCTTCTTCCTAACAATTACATAGTCAATCAGGTGCCAATGCTTCGAGCGAGGGTGCATCCAGGAGGTCCTGTTGCGGATAGGAAGTCGAAAAATGGTGTTGGTGACAAGGAGGTTATGTTCTGCGCAAGTCTGGAGGAGAAGAAGTCCATTGCTGTTACAGCGACCCACGCCGTACTTTCCGATAGTGCCATTCCAGGAGATGTTATCTGAGCCTACTCTTGCATTAAAGTCACCAAGAATAATAAGCTTATCTGCTTTGGGAACTGATGCAATGACTGCATGTAGTTCTTCGTAAAACTTATCCTTGACGTCATCATGGTTTGTCATAGTTGGTGCATACGCGCTAATGATGATGGCATGTTTCCTTCCATAAAGCAGCGGGATCTTGACCGTCATGAGTCGGTCATTTATTCCCTTTGGGGGCTCCGCTAGCTTGCCAATAATTGCTGTTTTGATTGCAAATCCAACCCCTGCTTCTCGTCTTTCTTCAGTTCCTCTTCCGCTCCAATAGAATGTATAACCTGCACCCTTTTCGCAAAGTTGGCCCTTGCCTGCAAGTCGAGTTTCACTCAGTGCTGCTATGTCAATGTTGTATCTGGCCAGTTCTCTCCCAATCAGGGCAGTTCGCCTCTCGGGTCTGTTTGTGTTAAAGTCTTTGTCGAGTAGAGTGCGCACATTCCATGCGCCTAGAATGAGGGAGAAAAATCTGTCCTTTCTTTTTCTTATGTGTCGCCCGCTGAAATAGGGTACCCAGAAACCGCGGTAAGCTGGTTAGGTAATGGTGGAGCAGGCAATGTTTAGGGCACCCTTTCTAGCCCCTTCCTCATGCCATGGAGGTGAGCAGTGCTTTCCTAAAGAGGGCTGCTCAGTCAATCAGGGGGCTGCCGAATCCCACTGCTGCTCCGATCAGTGGAAGACGACCATATGGCCTGAGCCGCCTGTGTGTAGGTCTGCGACTACGACTGCCAGCGCACCCACGCCTGCCGCTTCGCCGCTCGCCCATCGCCACAGGACTTGTTGTGAGTGGATGGATGAGTGGATGAAAGTGACTTGCGCAGTAATTTGGTTTAAAGTGAGGAAGAGTTGCGCAATTCGTCGACCTCACTCTCTCGCCTGGGTCCATCTTAATCCAGTGGCAAGACAAGTCAAGACGACTGGAGATGAAGTCAGGTGCAGTGGATGATCATGGCTTTCTACGTGCCTCGCCATGCTCCTTACGCTCCACAGCGCGTTGCTGGTAATCGCCGTCATGCCCGTTGAACCAACAGGTGGTTTCTTCCGCGCAGTCTACCGAATCCAGTCTTCGCATGCATGGGTAGGCAGACCCTAACTCACCGAAGGTTTATAACCAGTCGGCTACCCTCACCTAGTTTAGCCGGCCTGTCAAAGCCGTTTCCCAGGGGGTGGCCGCTGTCGCATGCTGACAGCTACAAGGAGCCACAAGTGAGAGCTGAATGCCAGGTTTGGACCAAAGGTGGCCGAGCTGCCCTGAAAAGGGCATGACAGCTCCTTAACCAGAGGTACTACCAATACCTGACATCCGAAACCCCCCTAGTGCAGAGTCAATAACCAACTGCTGTGAGTATTACTTGTGTGGACCAGAAGAGCTGCACCAGAACACTGAAGCTGAGTAAAATATATGAATATTCACCAACCATTGTGCGCGGTCAAAAGTAAAGATCAAAAGTATAAGTGTTAGGATGATAAACTGTTCTAAGTCAAGATTCAAGACAAGTGCCATTTAGTTTTAAAGTAAATTTAAAGGAACATTCTGTTTATTTTGAAGAACTTTTTGTCTAATTAATAATTACAACTTCGCTTTTGAATATGTGTGAAATTAATCTTTTATTTCATCCAATTTCATCATTTTTCATCATTCATAATTGCAGAAGACGAAAACCAAAGACAGATCTACGTAATAAATGATTCAGTAATTGTAATCCTCTGACTTATCAATTTTATATTGTTGCAGTTGAGTTTTTACTAAATTGTTGATTATCATAGGTTAGTTACGAGGCATAGGTGCCATCTTAGGCTGTAACTTTAATCTGATTACTATCTGAAGTTCAGACCTTCACAGCCGTGACTATCCTGTGATACCAGTGCTCTTTTCTGACACTGTGACTATACTCTTTCAGACAGAATTCTTTTCTGTTCTTTCAGTAACTACTACTGACCCCTATACTCATAAAAACCTTTCGCTACAGTAATTCTGAACTCATCAAATATAAACCTTCAGTTTGCCATAGAAATAGTAAAAATATTCAGTTATAATGTTATGTCTTTTGTGTATGTGGTTTTTTTTAAAATGAGGAATTATTTTGTAAAAAAAAATAAAATTTTCAGTTTGTCACTAACACTGCAACCACTTAAATTGCATTGTTAAGGTGTAAATGTGCGTAAATGTGTCTTAGACTTCATTTTGTTTCTTAAAATTTGTGCACAGAAACTAAACAAATTAAGTATTTTTCTATATTTTTTCATTCTTTTGTTTTACTGGTTTTTTGTTTGTAACATGAAGGTTTCAGTTTGATACAGTAACATGAAGGTTTCAGTTTGACACAGTAACATGAAGGTGTCAGTTTGACACAGTAACATGAAGGTGTCAGTTTGACACAGTAACATGAAGGTGTCAGTTTGACACAGTAACATGAAGGTGTCAGTTTGACACAGTAACATGAAGGTGTCAGTTTGACACAGTAACATGAAGGTTTCAGTTTGACACAGTAACATGAAGGTTTCAGTTTGACACAGTAACATGAAGGTTTCAGTTTGACACAGTAACATGAAGGTTTCAGTTTGACACAGTAACATGAAGGTGTCAGTTTGACACAGTAACATGAAGGTTTCAGTTTGACACAGTAACATGAAGGTTTCAGTTTGACACAGTAACATGAAGGTTTGAGTTTGACACAGTAACATGAAGGTGTCAGTTTGACACAGTAACATGAAGGTGTCAGTTTGACACAGTAACATGAAGGTTTCAGTTTGACACAGTAACATGAAGGTGTCAGTTTGACACAGTAACATGAAGGTTTCAGTTTGACACAGTAACATGAAGGTTTCAGTTTGACACAGTAACATGAAGGTGTCAGTTTGACACAGTAACATGAAGGTTTCAGTTTGACACAGTAACATGAAGGTTTCAGTTTGACACAGTAACATGAAGGTTTCAGTTTGACACAGTAACATGAAGGTGTCAGTTTGACACAGTAACATGAAGGTAACAATTTGACACAGTAACATGAAGGTAACAATTTGACATAATAACAGGAAATAAACATTTGATTATATTTTTAGGTTCATTTTGGTTTTGTATTAAGTCATTTATTTTCTTCTTTTAATAATACAAAATAATTTGAGTTCAGCTCGGAAACTAAAATAGACAGTTTTTCTTTTAGGTTATTCTTTTATGTTAAACGAAATTTCTCTTTTTATTTGTTTCGGTCATAAAACCATTTTTGATTGATCATTTTCTAGCAAATTTTAGGTCATAAAAATCCTTCCGATACGTATAATTGTTCTCTCGAGTACGAAAATAGAGAATGTCTGAGGTTAGACAGAATTGGATGAAAAACGTGAAAATAGAGAAAGTTAAAGTCACTAATGGAAATATTGAAAGAGGTAAACCTTCTGGAGAGAAGAGAGATATAATTAAATATCTTAGGTCTACTTCCCAGCCACATTCGGACTCTGTTTAAGATGTCATATCATAGCCCGTCCTTCAATGCTAAATAGAATAATCTACTACAATAAAGACTACAAGAGCAAACATTATGTGTCAGTGATAATATAGTGAATTATGATCGTTTAGTACATTTATTTATTAAAGAAAGCACACATTGAACTGTTAAGTCATATTCTAAGTTAGAGTTAGGTGTTAAGGATTTTTGTGTACGGGGGCTGGAGTTTGTTAGTAAGTAGGTTAATGCCATGAGATACATGACGTGTATACATGTGTGTGTGTGTGGGTAGAGAATGGTGTAACTCTGTTTAGAGTGTATTATTATTGAAGTATGCAAGATTGGAATGTTACATTTAAAAGTTCACTGTTAGAAGCACGTAGAGTATGGTTGAAGAATACTCAGGGGCGTTCATGTGTGAATCGAGGTTTATGGCACATGGGAAAAGCGTGCGGATGTGAATGTAGTTAGGATACTTGTCAGTGAAGTATACGGAGTTGTTTGGGGAGTCTGTGGCCATCCGTCGTGGGAGACGGTTGTGTTTTCTAGAGTATGTGAATAGTGTATGTGATTTTCATTATAGCATATTGGATGTGACGCGATGATGTTCCGCGTAAGGTGTATTTACAAGGCCTTTATATATTGTTATTTACCAGCGCGTTGTGTTCTGTCCCGCGCTTGGAAACGGATGGATTAAAAGACACATCGTTTTCCCGTGTCAGAAGGAGGGTCTATGGTAAGACCATTATATGTTATTGTTTGAATGCGCGTTGTGTGCTTTCCCGCGCCAATAGGAGGTCTACGTTATAAGACCCTGGCTGTTCCAGTGCTTGGAAGCTTAATAGGAGCTTTGATAGAAAGCTTGTGTGTATCGACACTATAAGCGCGTTGTGGTTTTCCCGCGCTGTAAAATTCAGGAGGAACTTGGATGCCTGGTGATTAGACCAGAGATAGAGATAGATGTGCGAGGAGTGAATGCCGCACTTACATTAAATACATACTATAGAGATATATGTACGAGGAGTGAATGCCGCACTTACATTGAATGCAGTTCTTACCAGTACGTAAGGATGACTTTACCATATATTCTAATCATGCAAGTATGTTGTACTATTATTACTGATGTCCAGGACTAAGCTGTCAATATTATATTTTGGAACTGTGACCCAGACTTCTGTCAAGTTATTTATTTGTGTACGTACTGTCGTGAGAGTCAGTCAAACTTAATCTATCTCGTGACATCTATTTGGGAGTTCATTATACTAAGCAACAAATCCCGTAACATTTGGGGACCTTGCTGATGATGTTTAAACTAATCATTCCCCTGGAACCTATGCATTAAACATTAGCCTCCTGACACCACCTATTGCAACAGCGATGGTTTCCAGTGATTTATAGTTAACCGCTTTTCAGCGGTAACATGAACCAAACAGCAAACCTCACCAATACCTTCACTAGCTCTGAAGGGCTGGTGAATGTGTCAATATAACAAGCACAGAAAAATAACACAAGATATCACTCAATCTTTCAGACACAACGTCTAACTCCAAACCACCAACACCAGTACCATTTCTCACTCTCAAGAAAATCTAACTAAAGTAGTTAAGCCCCTAGTTTCGCCAGGAAACGGACATTTCTTATGGTAACAATCCTGGTAAGTAAGTTACTTTCTCTGCTAGAATAAAAAACACTACACTGTTTCACCTAGATTGAAAATTCTAGGCTATGGAGATAAGCTCTCTCTGTAGCAGTGTCATAATAAATCCTTTGCATTAACAATTTCCTATAGCTAGTCGCCACACAAGCAGGTGAAGGAAATTAAAACGAGTGTAGAAATACATTCACCTACTGATCCAAATCTGTCCAAACGACGTAGACTTTTGCTGGTGAGCGAGTATCCATTAGGTGCGCTAGGGCACCTCTTATTCTGGATAATGAAGACTTAAACAATAAAACGGGCGACGAGTGCTGGCAACTAACTACTCCTCTCGGTCATTATGTCAGTAAACTCATAGGTAACCAATATCAATGGGTCGGACAATGTTGCCGAAACTGACTGTATTGCAAAAGCGACGGCCCGTATGTGTTAAGACGATGGTTAACTGCAACTGGCGGCAATATATGCTGTAGGTATATAATCCAGGACGCAAGGCTACTGCTTACGAGTAGGTAAAAGAAATCGATGTATGGTGGTATACACCAAATAGCACGGGTAATGTGTGCTTCACAAGTACTGGCCATCAAAGAATCCGTTTTGTCGGCCGGCTAGTATACTCCGAGTTAACTAGCTGTTAATGGATCGGAGAGTGTTGCTAAAAATGACTGCATGGCAAAGGCGACAGCCCGTATGTGCTGGAGCGATAAACACATTCAACAATCGACTGTGGTTAAGTAATCCGCAAAGCGGCCTTATAACTGAAACCTGGCAGTATGACGTAGACTGCCTGGTGATATTTATTATTTGAAATTGTAATCTCCTATCAGTAGCAAATCACATCAAGAAGCACAAAACAAATGCTGACCAAGGCTCCAAAAATATGAAGCAATTCAAAAATCTCGTTAACCTCTGAAACAGCCATCCTCACGTTGCTTACAAAACAACTTCCAACTCTCATTCTCTCTCTCTTTCTCTCTCTCTCTCTCTCTCTCTCTCTCTCTCTCTCTCTCTCTCTCTCTCTCTCTCTCTCTCTCTCTATCTATCTCTCTCTATCTTTCTCTCTCCCCAAATCAAAACAAGCCCTTCTCTCACTTGCTCTCATTGATTTAGTTAGCCTAACAGTTCACACAGGTAAATACAGCCACGTGTTCGCTTGGCCATCGTGTCTGCTTGCGCAAAGCTGAATGCGACCCACAGCGAATATATTTGAACACACACACACCTGGTCTCAACACTGTAGTAAAAAGTGCCCACGCAGTTAAGTTACCACGCTGACTGAGTTACCCAAATTGAGCGTATACTGAATATGTATCAAATAGCACTATTCTACTCACAAACAAGTGTAAAAAACTTGGTAAAAATTAACTTTACACCGGCTCACTCTTCCTGACTGGCTAACACTTAGTGGTGATGTATAGTGGCTCACTTAATAAAATTCAGAGCATCCCGGTAACGAAAATATTTACCTTCAAGAAAAAACGAATGTATATATATTTAACATGATTTAAATAAACACGGGATATCTATTCTATTCATTAATAACCCTCCACTCTCAAAGAGCATAGGCCTTCAACAAACACACGCCAAGTCCTCCTGTCACGTGCCATCATCTCAAGTTCTTTCCACGTTCTCCTCATCATTTTCTCCTCTGTTTCCAGCTCTCTTCTCCATGTGCTTCTTGGTCTACCTCTCCCTCTCTTGTCCTGCGGGTTCCAGAACAAGGACTGCCTTGTAATGCTATCAACAGGTTTCTCAGTGTGTGTCCTGTTGTCCTGTCCATCGCCATCGTCCTTAATATATAGACTTATATTCTATTATGCACATATTCAAAGTCACCTTTCTTATTGCTCAAATATCTGGAGTCGCTGTGGCTTGTCGTTTTGAAACGGCTAGAATCCCTACATAAAAGGGCGCTACGACTTGTTTGCCTGAATGATAACATTCCCAGTGCTCAGCTATTTTTTACAGCTGAATGTTCTTCCTCTTAAAAAATGCTTCTTCTTCCAAGATCTCCTGTTTGTGCATCAAATTTTACACGGCAGAACGCCTTCATACTTGCAAATGTTCTTTCGCTATAAAAACTGCTCATATTTTATACGTGGTGACCTACTTTTTCACCTTGCAATACCTCGAATTGATCTTCCGAAGTTGTTTTAGTTATGCAGGTGCTTGAGCATGGAATTCCCTACCCAAGTCTGTCAAAACTGATAATTACATCTCATTCAAAAGACATGTCATGAAATCTTGTACAGTTATTTAACGACAATTCTGTTTCAGCTGTTTCACCGTTTCCACGAGCATTTAACTGTCCTTGTAATATGTTCTTTTTAAATTGAATTTTTATATATTAAGTAGCTTTATTGCTTGACCTCTCTCTCTCTCTCTCTCTCTCTCTCTCTCTCTCTCTCTCTCTCTCTCTCTCTCTCTCTATCCCTCTATGTGCGTAAATAACTATGAGTAAATGTACTTGTGTATGCTCAGTTTCTGATTGTGATGATACTATTAATTAATCCGGTCTGAAGTTGTTAATATTTTAATTTTAATTTGTAAAACGCTGAAAATAGTATTGCAGGGTAGACAGGTAAAAAGGCAATTATGCCTATTTCTTTACCCTGATGAAATAAAGATTTCGTTCGTTCTATATTGCTGCCAAGATATGTGTATGATTCTACATCTTGTATTGGTGTTTCTTCAAGTTCAACCCTGTTATCATTACCTGCATTTATTCTCATTATTTTTGTCTTTTCCCTGTGTTTTTTTAGACCCAACTGCTGTGACCTCTCATCGAGTGTTTTCAATTTGTCCTGCATCTGATTACGGTTAAGAGACAGAAGAGCCAAGTCATCAGCAAAATCCAGATCATCCAACTACTTATTCAGAGTCCACTGGATTCCATTTCTGTTGTGTGTTGTCGATGATCTCATAACCCAGTCTATTGCTAGTAAGAAAAGAAATGGAGACAAGAGGCATCCCTGTCACACTCCTGTTCTTATCTGTCGTACATTTTTAGATAGGTAGAGAGAGATATTTGGTCCCGTCTCAGTAGAGCAGAAGGTGGGGGGTATATAAGAAAGAAAGGTGTTAGAATAGATTCCACAAGTGAATAGATTAAGGTGAAGATCTGTCTCTGGAATTAGTGGTTTCTCTAATCCAGCCTATCTATACGACTATCTTTAGTATAAGACAATCTGTCAAACCTCCCTATAAATGTAATTATAAGTTTACTACTCACACACACACAATTATGTGACAACAAGACACATAACCGTGAAAAACTATGATAACTGGATATGGGTCTGACCAACACACAAGTTAAGTTCTTGTTTAGTTTATTATCACTTAAAGGTTATAGATATGACAAAATTCATCTTTACTCATCGGACACCTGGCTTTCTCCTCTCTGTCATGATTGATGAGGAAGTGGAGGTACAGAGTCTTTAAACACGCCAGTTCTTATATGAAAATTATAGGTACGCAAAGTTTATTTTACGGGTAGTATAGTTTATTTACTATAACCAAATACCCTTTAGTGTGTCTCAGTGTGTATCACTCAGTCCTACGCATCTTTGTATTCTAAGGGGAAAAAGGAGTGGGTGGGGTGGGGACAGGGGCGTAGGGATATATTATATCAAACAAGGGTGAATCTGTTTGTTGATCTACCTGGTTTGTTCCGGGAAATGATTGAGAAAACGCAATTATACATTTTCAATGTTGGTATTACTTATTCATGCTCCTAATTGTTCTTCTTCATCTTTTGACCTATCTACATATATATAGTTAGGCTATTATCTCGTATACTGTTCTACGTATATACTCTGTGTTTCCTGAAGTGTTGAGATAACAGTTTCTTTAGATTTGCTTATGCCTTTTTTTAAGTTGGAGTCAGTTTCTGGCACTTTTAGTTATTTTTCGTGAGATCTTTATTTTATGAACAATACTATTTATCATGTTAACTAGGTTTGAATGATGATCTACTTCTTCCATTTTTTTTCCACCAGGACGAGGAACTGTTATATTCTAATGGAACGTGGCGTATGAAATGGTTACCCCTATCAAAGGTTTTGTGATTGCAGGGGTGTGTTGGATCTTTTGCCAATTGCCAAGTAGTTGAATCGTTAGCTCTTTTTCGCCTTAGCTCCAGGGGTATTATAACCTAGCTCTACGTCTAACGACCCTCTACTGAATGTTCCCTCTTTGAAGCACCTTGTTTATTATCTGACAGTAAATGTTTTTGGACGTGTTTTTTCTTATTGCTCAGAGCGGCTGATGCATAGAATGCACTAGGCATAGTCAAACAATATTACCTCCCATAACGGCCACAAATGATATTATAAGGTAATCATGTCTTATTGCAAGCTCCTTAACCACTTTCTTTCATATATTTTTTATCATTTTAATAAGTCTCCTACTGTTTATCTACTAATAAGTCTATTGTCTGCTTCAGTTTAGTTGCTTGTCTAGTATCATAACCCAGAAATCTAGGTTGTTTCTGCTGTACATTACAATATTGCTCATTTTTAAATGTTAATTTCAATTACATTTTTTTTAAATGTAACACACCCTTTACTGAAGATCATTCCTACTGGTTTTTAACGTTTAGATTAACTCCCCACTCGCGTATCCAGCCGGATACTTTATCTATTGGTTTGTGTACTGTTTTATAGATGAATGGAATATTTCTTCCAGTTCTCCATATCGCTGCATCATCGGCAAAATGAAAGAAGTTGGTTTTTAAGTCTTTAAACTCGTCTCCTATATCGTTGACCTTAACCGTAAATATTGATGGTGATATTACTGATCCCTGTGGGATTCCATTCTGTTGTTCATAAACATCGGATCTATCATTGTTTTTTTTTTACTGTGAAATGTCTATCATGCATGAAGTTTTCTAGAAAATTATAAGTTCTTCCTACTATACCTAATTTCCTGATCTTATATATTGCACAAATTTACGAAGGCAAAGGTACAGAGGAATGCATAGACCTGGTCACCCAGTCATAAGCTGGACGAAGTATAATGAAGTCTCTAACACCTCGCACAGCTGCTACCGTATTTGTAATGGAAATAACTGTAAGTGTTGTTTATGTACTGAATGTGTGAACACGTTTCTTTTTGCAGGGTAAATTATTGCGGTATTTGTGTGGTAACGGAAGAGAACCTCTCTAGAAACAAGGAATGTATATTTAGGGCAAATATTTATTGCAAACCTTTTTTTCCAGTAGTTAATATTCATTTATAATCCAAAGCTCGTATTATTTTTATGCTTTACTTAAACTATTTATATTTTAATAATTTTAAATTGTATTCTGGCTCTTATCTAAAACAAATATAATTTTTAAAGCAAACATTGGCTTTAGCACATACTTTTATATATCAACATAAATCTTTTTATTTATAATCAGTACATCCCTTGTTAAACTTGTACATGCGTTTTACATCCGGCGAATACGCCATCAATAAAACCTTGAAACACACCGTCTCTCACCGTATATCATGCAATAGTGCTCACTAACCTCCTGTATGCATATATATATGTGTGTGTCTTTGCGGACGACTGTGCTGTCAACACCTGCACAGAAATAGACATGCAGAACAATATGAGGAGACTTTCTGTAGCGTGTGATGTCTTTGGTCTTACCATCAATACGAAGAAATCTGAAGTAATGTTGCAACCTGCTCCTGGGAAACCTTACTGTGAACCAAATATCACAGTAAAGAACCAACGTCTCCAAGTGGTGGACAGCTTCACTTATCTAGGCAGTACCCTTACCAAAGATGCGAATATCGACGCCGAGGTCAACAACAGAATTGCAAAGGCAAGTGCAGCTTTTGGAAGACTAAGAGTAAATGTCTGGGATCGACAAGGAATTAGTGCCGCCACCAAGATAAAAGTATATCATGCAATAGTGCTCACTAACCTCCTGTATGCATGTGAAACATGGACAGTGTACAGCAGACACGCCAAGAAGATTAATCATTTCCACATGAGCTGTCTTCGCAGGATACTCAGGATCAAGTGGCATGATAGAGTATCTAATTCTGAGGTCCTCAAAAGAGCAAATATCTCAAGCATCTACACATTGCTGCAGAGGGCCCAAACTAGATGGGCCGGACATGTTGTTCGCATGCCCGAAAAACGCCTCCCAAAGCAGTTGATGTACAACGATGGAATCTCTGAATGGGTAAGCGTCCAGTAGGGAGGAAACAAAAGAAAACACGGAAAGCCAATCGTTTGAGCAGCTTCAAAATTGATATTTGTCTCTAGGGAGACTATCGCACATGATCGCTCTGCTGGCAAAGGACAAACATTACTCAAGGCGCTCGCATTGCAGAAACAGAATTTAGATGATAATGCAGAAGGCAAGCGTGCTGTAAGAAAAGTCAGAAATGCGCAGCAACATACTATCGACTCTCTACATCATGAGTGCACCCTAAGTATGTGAGCTTGGCCTGTTAGGGCCAAAAATAGGTACTAATTAGCCACATGGAGATCACGGCACTGATGTCTCACAATTAAGTCTGAAGCTGTGCCATCTTCGCTTGCGATGGGCAACTAAATATTATTATGATATATATATATATCATAGTATATAAAAAATATATATTATATATATCTATATGTATTATTATATATATATATGTAAATCATTATAGATTTTATATATAAATATATATATATATATATGTTGCACACATATACTATGACAACACGAAACCTGACGACGCCTTTCTCAGTGACAATTTTCCATAGCGCCAGACTGACAGCCGTTCTTTTTTTTTGTCCGACAGTATTGTTGGGTAAACATTGATAAAAAGTAATACCCACATTTGATCTAGGGACAGCACCTGACCAAAAAAGGTAAAGGATTCCCGTTACACCACCATTGAGGCATATTGGTTAATATGGTGTTAGGCCTTATATTTTCTTGGCCATCGGCACACTAAGGGTGATGTGGTCAGCATCACGCCGGCCGCCTGTACCTTCCCAGAGTTGCTCTGGTACCCAATTGGGGCTGGGTCGACCCAGGATCCGTTTGCGGCCTTAAAAAATCCCACCTCATCTGGGGATCGAACCATAGACCACTGAGCTAGGCAGCCAGTGCATTAACCACTATGCTACCACGCTATTCACTGACAGGGGACAAGACATACATTTCGTTTTATAAGTACATTTCTAACTGGACTGGTGACCAAGAGGAAGTAAAATTTTTCATTCAGTCTCTGTTGACATCAGAAGCTGGTGTTTTACAACATGTCTGTGGTTGGAACCCAGAGAAAAATTGTCTAGGAACGTATCAACACATTGTCCCTATAGCACATTGTAAAGAAAACAAATCGAGGGGGTTATAGGAAAAGAGAAATTCAACCCAAAACTCTTTGGCAATACACTACAAACATAGTGCTGGTAATACAACATAAGAAAGGATCAGCCAAAGCACAGATAAATCTCATGGGACTTCAAAGAATAAACTCACCGGCTATTTGTATTTCAACTTAAACAATTAAACTCTACACAAGCAATTTTGATATAATTTCTCTGAAAGTAATAAATTACCATCCATTATCCCTGTCTAGAATGATCTAATCTATTTAATATTTAGAGAAAACCAATAATTTGTAGTATATTTAGTTTGATTTTATTGTCACATGATCTCTAGTTTGAATTAATGTTCTTATTTTATTTCAAATTGTTGAACAAAAATTAATGTAAAAAATCACGTTTTGTTATATATTCTTAATATAAACTACAGCGAGTAGTGTCCCATTCATAATTGGCAGTTGTAAATGTTTTTGTTGTCATTATTTAATACCCATCTTCATCAGTAGAACAACATTTTACCAATCCTTGACACTATTACTTAATTTCAAACTACATTCTAATCCTTCTCTACAGGATTAGGGAAGGGGCACATGGTAGAGTCACAGTCTATCAGAACTAATTTTCCAACCAGATCCCACATGCAGTGGTCTCAGATAATTCAAGGAATTAGCCGTGATAGAGATACAGACCTGGAACAGGTCGTCTATTCTTCGTTCTCTTTGTCCTTCGCTTTCTCTCAAGTGTTGTTACCACAGTTTCTGTCAGGGGATTTTTTTATTCACGTCACGAATATAAACTTTTATTAAGAGGAAATTTCTTGGAAAGTAATTAATAGTTTTACTGTTACCATGTATTCAGCTACATTCTCTAGGAGGACTATCAATTATCTACCCGTTCCTTCACCCACAAAAAGTTGAGCGAAATTCAACTAAAGACATTTATCTACTCACCATAATAGCCTTCACTATATATAAATATAATATATTATATATTTATCTATATATATATAATATATAAAATATATATATATATATATATATTATATATATATATTAGCTATATATATATATATAGATTATATATATATATATATATAAAGTTAGTTGCTTATCCTTTACAGGAGGTGGCAATTCAAATCTCATGCTTTTATTGCGGCTGTTTGTGATTTTTCTAGGCAATTTTTTTTCATTCAGTTGTTTGCCATTGCTCGTCTGAAACGGTACGGCGCCTTTACCATTGTTAAAAATTGACCGGGTGACAGCTTTTTCAAATTGAAAGCCAGACTATAAAGATCTTTTATTCCAATACATGAATAATTCGGGCAGTTAAGTTTGTCAAATGTAAAATTGGTCTTAGTTGACACAGACTACAGCAACGGAGTCTCAAAAGTAATCCAGACTGAAGTAACCATGAGAGAAACGTTTATCTATCCAAGTATAAATTCTGTTGTATGTTATGTTTATTGTAATCCGGTTGGTGGTGGGGGGGGGAGTTTCGGGGTTGGGGTGTGGGTGTGTTTGTGGGGTTGGTGGGTGGGGGTGTGGGGGTTTATGGGTGGGGTGGGGGTGGGGTGTGTGGGGGTGGGGTTGGGTGTGGGGGTGTGTGGGGGTGGGTGAGGGGGTGTGTGGGTGGGGGCGGTGGGTGGTGTGTGTGTGTGTGTGTGTGTACAGGATAACCCGTGTTCTTTGTATGTTTTATAATGTTTTTATAATATTTAGAGCTTTGTCAATAGCAAAAGTTAAAACAAAAAAAGAACTCAAATACGTACTGTCGGGGCATCATTAAAAGAATAATTCTCTTATTTAAACTGTGATAACAATTGGTTTAACCACCAGTTTCCCAGCATAAGAGGTCCAATTTGGATAAAAAAGTACCGGTGCTTGACTTGGCAACACGTCTAATTACGAGATCTCGTATGTTCAAAAGTGCATCCCATTGGTTATTTTTGTTGCAAGGTGTGCTCCGTTTTAGATACCTGCTTAAATCAGCTTTTTTAAGTTAGCCAGCAACCTGGAAACATCCGAAAATGAACATCATGACAAATGTAATTGAGCCCCGGGTTACCCCAACTCAAAGAGAACGTACCAAATTTGATAATATTATGTATCATAGAGTGGTGGGCCCATATCTCGGTGGCATTTTCCTGAGATATTCGCTTTGCAAACATATTTAAAAGGCGTATATGCCTATTACCAGCTCAAGCAGAATTAAAACAAGTGTTAATTTGTCAGACTTCGCAAAGGCCCCAACAGATCGGGAATGGTAAACCATCTGTTTCAACAAGCTAAAGATTAGAAATTACGTTGATGCGTAGTAACTTGTGGCACTGATAAAATGACAGCTGAACTTTGCTTCAAAGATGCTTTTTCACATATGAAAAACACGAGTAAAGTGCATATCGGCCATATCAGCAGCAACATTCCTGGGCATGGACAAAAAAAAACTTATACGTGCAAATACCAAACAGCTTCAAAAGCTGAACTACTACTTTCTTTGCACACATGTTCAAGTTGACGCCTGTCGGAAAAGTGAACCCCTATTCAAGTTGACACCATAAAACTTGAAAGTGAAAAATTCTAGTTGACGCCTGAAACATGTGAACGAAGAAGAAGAAATCCCCTTATATGGTTTGGTTTTGGCAAGGGGAGCTGTGGCTGCGACAGGTTGTCTGGCATAATATTACTTTATGCATGTAACGTGTTAGTGGATCGAAACTGAAGCATGGAAAGTGCTATAATACGTGAACAAGTGGATGCGAAGAAGATCACAGACGGGAGGTTGATTACGCAGATTAAGGACATTTGAATTCTGACTGCGATCCGTAGGTAGGTCCTTATTCTTGAGTACTTAGGTTAAAAAGGTAAGAGGTAACTTAAAAAAAAAAAACAAACGCTTGGATATGGACAAGAGGAAAACGGATAAATAACACTGGGAATAGTTAGACACAGAAAATCTTAACGTAATGTCACCAAGCTGGACAAGTTGTCATTAATCTATCGATGTACGTATGCATCCTTGCCGGAGAGCTAAACTGGAATGAATAAAACAAAAGGAACTGTTTCAAGACCGGGCAGTTGTGTTTCAGCGACTCTCATCTTTTGGGCTTTTGTTGATGTTGTTAATTATAGGAAGACAAGGTCCATTGACGGTGTAACTGATTTATGCGACAGATGATGTAATCCTAATTGTAGAAAATATATTGTGTTATAATAATGGAACAATAATTTGTAAAAGGGTAGACTACATGTCTGACACATTAAACTAGTTTACTTGACAAATATACCATTGACTTATAAGGTTGTAAGCAAACAGAGTTATCAATATAGTGAACCAAAAAATATTTTATTATTACATTTTGTGACAAGGAAATACTAGTTAATACCTGGCTACTGTGTTCCACATGGTTTGTGTTGGCTCTTTTGTTTGTAAACTTGTAGTAGAAAACCTAAAGCAGATGTCCTCAGTTTGTCGTTAGATACATTTTGTGACAGCGGAGAATTTGGTTTTTCGACTTCAGCAGTTTTTGAGACAGTTGCAGTAGTACGATGTCATCATCCTCACCCATCGACTCCCTATTTGTTCAATTATACATCATGGACAGTCACAACTGTAGCTGGGCCTAGTTAGCCTGCATTTTCCAAAGCTTTTATTTACACTAGCAGACAGTGAAACTCTTGTAGCAAAACTGTTTTTTGCGATATGAGTTTTCTAACCCTTTCTACAGCCTCGTTATCACCTTCTATTGATTGTATAAATGATTTATCAGGTGCTTCATCGTTCAATGGCCTATAACTAGTGTCCACAGTTTGTTTCGTTCTGTATCTAGGTGGCGATTTTCTGATGTTCGGCTGTCCAGCAGTTTCTTGTTGTTTGATTTAAAATTCTGTTGTATTCTTGCAGTTGTAGCTTTGAGTAGGAAGCTATGGCTTCAGTTACTTTATTCTGTTTCTTGCCGTGGTTTCTAGGCTTCTGGTTACTTTCTTCACGCTTATGTAGCTCTTTAGCAAGCTCTATGCTGTTGAGGTAGGTGCAAGAGGTCTCTGTTAGCCGCTCAGTGGTATACAAACTTGCTTACTTGGGTAGTATTCTTCTACCGTGAGGTGTAGAAATTTGGAAGATTTTGAGAGCGCCAGGGACTATCCTATCGGCTGTCTTTCCTCCTGGCTGGGTTACATCTAGTCCTCGGTACCTTCAAAAGAGATTGTCTAATAATGTATTTCCTAGCGGACTCTGGGTCGCGGTTAGCCGATCTTCTCCATTCTGCAGTCATGGAAAAACCATCTTAGATGGGACTGTTCTAATTTCGGGTCTGCAGGGGTTTGGGGTTTTAGGCCATGGCGTAGTATCGTATGTTTGCGGGACCATGTCTCTTGTTATTTCAACCACCCTTCCTCAGATACCTCATTTTCGGAGATTTGGGATATGGCTTTTGTGTGTTGGTAGTCATTTTGCCCATGACTCGCATCCATTTGTCAAGACTGGGACAAGGGTTGAGCGGTTATACAGCCTTCTTTTTTTTCTTATCAATCTCTCTTGCTGAGGATTCCTCAATTAGATTTGTTAGCCTGAATGAAACGTCTCCCAGCTGCTGCTTTTCGAGTGGCCAACTCTTCTTTGATGCCTCCCTTTCGGTCTATAATAGCTCCGAGGTATTTAAAGTGGTCGACCTGCTCCAGGACCTGTTCTCCGAGCTTAATCTGATGTCTTCTTNCTTCTCGTGATATCACAATGTGTTTTGAATTAGAGTGCTATTGCCCCATCCCTCTCTTTCCAGCTCTCTTCCAGGCTTGCAGGTTGGATTGGTGTGTGCCTGATTTAGTAATCATTGCAACATTTTCAGCAATTGCCAGCTCTGATAACAGGACTGTCTCATCTCCAGTACCCCACTGACTACTTTCTTGTTCTTCCGTACACGCCTTGATGATACGTACAGAGGTAGTATGAAAAAGTTAAGATGCAGATATCATTTGCCTTTCACCAGTGGTGGTCTGAATCTTTGATTATCGTTGCTGTACTCACATAATTTCAGCAAGATTTTTAGAAGCTCTGTTCGCATGAATCAGCGGGGCTGGCATTTTCTTCCCTTCAAACAGTCCTAAAGTTTGCTCCATGGGACTTGTTCAACGCCTTGTCAGATCTATGGAAACAGTGATAGATCTTCACTCGTATACTCACAATCGCTTTTTCACCAGCTGTCTGATTGTGAGATTTGGTCTTGCGTTATAACTTCGGTTTGGCACCACAATCTAACCCTGTATCTCATCCAAGTCTAGCTCAGCTAGGCATCCGAGAGTCTCTGCTCTAGGATTCATTATTGTGTGCTTATTCCTCCTGACT
>JAMPIV010011067.1:0-17500 GCA_024509875.1 Oreohelix idahoensis
TGCACCTGTGTGTCAAGGTAACTAAGGCATCTGACGCGTTTAGTCAGAGACGCCAAGGGCGACGCTACGAACTGTCATTATTGAAGAACTTTGCTATTGACCATGCACGTCTATTCTGATGTTTACCTTTTTGAATGCCAAATGTAAACCTATCGATGTCAGGTCAGCATGACCTTGTTACACTGACTGTTCCTGTTGATACTATGTGTGTTCCCGTCAATAAATGTCTTGAAACATGCCTGCAGTGTCAAAGCATCCTTGATTACTGCATGTGAGAGTATGGGTTGCAGGATCTACATCTATACGAGCCAAACACATTCGCGTCTTCATTCGCACCCACACTCAATTCATCATACGCTCGCACTACACATCTAACAACATGTATACTGTCTTGGGCCAGTGATCACCTCAACAAGAAAAAAAGACAGTTACAGTGATGAGGCTCCGACAAGAATGTGAGTGTAGACAGGGACGCACACTTGGACAGTACGTGTATGGTTACAGGAACAAATGTCGACATAGACAGCATAATGTTGATCACAGGAATATCATCTTAAGTTAGCATTCATGCTTGGCAAATATCATAATGGAGCATTCGTAAATAAGCATTCAGAGTTCCATCATGTAAATCATCTGGCTTTACTGACTGGGCACGTCAGACCATAACCAATATATAGGAAGGCTCCTAGACCTAATCTCGTCTAGCGAATATCCCTTCACGTAAAGTTCAATATATATATTTTCCATAAAGATATAGGAATCCCAGACATGGGTTCTCACATGTAGCAGTGATCTCTTGGTTCATCGAGCGATAGTACAGGCATCCCTTTTTCTCACTCGATAAATACAAAGTATATGAATTTCAACATGGCTGTTCTCTCTCTCGTGAGCTTCACTCACTATAGAATATAGACCAAAATTAGTCATTCATTAAATGTCCTCATTTCTTCATAGCTTCTCTCATAGAGGTAATTGAATAATATCATACAATCTAGTGCGGATACATAGGAATGTCATCTTCCTTTGAATAAATATTCTTTTCAAAAGTACCACTGTGCATCTGCTTATCGACAACGATGGCGAAGCCCAAGTTCATAATAAATTGTGGTTTTACCTTTCTATGCGAAATATAACTTTGCCATTCCTTGGCAAAAGAGAATAAACACTGGGGTAAAGTACATACAACATGTCTAAATGACTATCACTTTCCCCATCTACTTATAGATCACTTTTCGGCGATAAGCCGGCTACAACAAAATTCGACATCTCGACAGGATGGCAGCCATGAATCACACCCCTTGCTAGCGATACTTCCGCTGCATAGCCTTTGACCTTTTCTAGCGACAACCAACATAGTTCGACTTAGAAATGTAAAGATATCCATATATAAGACAGACTCGTCCTACTCATACAAACACTACGTATAAATTCAGGCCATAGATATACTGAAGCAAGAACAATCTATTCCTACCCAGCCAAAGAATAAATCGCAGTAGGCCTAGACTCGTCCGCGGAGTCCGATCGAAGATGACGGAACTACTTTCAAGGGAAGTAACTCAAAAATGACTTCTCCTTAAGCACTTAAAAAGGAAATACTTTGTTTACAAAATATTTGCGAACATAATAAGTATATAAATGTATTATATTGCAAGATAGTAAAAATTGCCCTTTACAATAGGTTCTTACAGAATATGGAAACTTCGATGTAAAAAACACCCATTTTAAATTGCTGGAGATGTTTTCCACATAGTCTAATCTCAATTGGGCTCTGTCTACTATACCAAACGACTATTGTATTTGATGCTATATTTAATATCTCACTCCACTAGCTGTCAAAGCTTGTTATGGCAAACACAAATTCTGATAACACCCCCATGTAAAAACACCATATTGCTCTACTTGAATGGTATTCCACATACATTCTGTAAATTTCAATAATACTCATTTTTGGCAGGTTATATCACATCATATCGTATCATTGTATGCCAATGTCTTTTAGAAAGCTTAAACATTGTTATGTATGTGTAACACAAACATTAGATGTAAAAACCCCCACATAGAACTACGTGAGACGTCTTCTACACTTTATGTAAATTCTAATGATTCTCCTTTATGCCATGTTGTATTTTATTACATCATGTCAGTACATATCAATGTATTTTCTGGAGAATAAAGATTCTGATATGTATGTATGTATGTATGTATGTATGTATGTATGTATGTGTGGAGTGTCATTGTATTTGAACAAGGCATTGATAAATGGCTGCGGTGGATTGAGCAAGGTTATCAAATACATCACATACCGAATCCCATTCAAGGGTATGTGGATGACGTAAGTCTCTTCGCCACCAACATACACGACTTACAATCAATGGCACAGAAGACAACAGTATTTATGGAGACCAGTGGGATGGAGGTTAAGCCACAAAAGTGTGCAGTGTTCAGCGGTCAGCGAAGCGGAAACAATTGGGTCAACACTCGTAAGGTGGACATTAATATCCAAGGTCATGAAATCCCCTCTTCTGATCGAGGGCGTTCCTACAGATACCTAGGACATGACATTACAATTGATAATACATCGGACCAGTTTCAAGCAAGCAGCCTTATATTAGAATTTAGATCAAATTTAACCAAATTAAGCTGTGCCCCACTACCAACATCAGCAAAGATCTCATTAATTAACCCGATGTGTTTCGGTCCTCTCATGTTTTATTTTTCTAACATACACTTCACAGAAAAACAACTTAAAGAAATTGAAGATGAAATTGTACACCACGTTAGAACATGGCTAGCGCTAAATGAATCATCCACAAGGAGTTATTTCTTTTGTCCCAGGTCGATGGGTGGCCTTGGTATACCAAACCCCTTCATATTATACCACTCTCGACATATTTCATTCCTTGTCAGTATGCTCAATTGTGATGATAGTCTTGTAAAAACTGCAGCGATAAATTCGTTAGATAGACATATGAAAAAACGTAAAATAGACCAAGTAGATGATGATAGGAATAACTTTGCAAGTTACGAGTGAAATGAAACAAACCATCTAGCTAAAAGATCGAAGGTGAATTGGCCAAAATCATTTTGGGTAGAACTGAATGAAGAATGCGCGCGTGAAGGAGTGAGTGTGAAAGTGGATGACAGTGGCCATTACACTGTACATTTATATGTAGATGAAGATGTGAGTCTAACATACAAGTCAGCAAATGCTTTTTATTCTGGATTTAAATCACATAAACTTAACCTAATTCTAAGTGAACTAAAAAGTAAATCATCACAAGGGAGAATAGTGCGCGAAATGAAATGTGTAAACCATTCATTGTCATCTAGTTTTCTATCTAATGTTAAATTAAGTGATAAAATACTTTCATTTGCTGTGAGATCGAGGTTACAGTTGCTGGAATGCGAAAGTCTTTTACATCTATACTACCCACAGACATACACGAAAATGTGCAAAATATGTAACCACCCATACGAAACAGTGTCACATTTATTGAATGGATGTACCAAATTTCAAACATTATACCAACAAAGGCACAATAGAGCTGTAGACATTATTGTATGAGAAACTGAAATCCTCATACAATAATAAGAGTGACATAACAATAAATAAAGAGATAATAGTTAAACCATCACTTTTCGGCAGCAGTAACACCTCATTTAAGACACATGCCGTAAAACCTGATTTAACGATAATCAATCGACAGAACAAAACAGCTTTTATAGTAGAGGCAGCAATACCATATGACGCCCATTTAGATAAATGTTACCAACATAAATTTGATAAGTACTATCCATTGACTGCAGAAATTAACGAACTAGGCTATCGTACGCATGTAATCGTACTGATAATTGGTAGTTTGGGTCATGTGCATGCAAAGTGTGTGAGTGGATTAATGTCGCTAGGGTTGCGGAAATTTGAAGCAAAGGTTTTATGTAAATATGTCAGTATTAGTGCAATTATAGGTTCTTACAGAATATGGAAACTTCGATGTAAAAAACACCCATTTTAGATTGCTGGGATGTTTTCCCCACCATCTAATCTCAATTGTGCTCTGTCTACTATACCAAACGACAATTGTATTTGATGCTATATTTAATATCTCACTCTACTAGTTGTCAAAGTTTTTTATGGCAAACAAAAATTCTGATAAAAACACCCATGTAAAAACAACCATATTGCTCTACTTGAATGGTATTCCACACACATTTTGTAAATTTCAATAATTCTCATATTTGGCAGGTTATATCATATCATTATATGCCAATGTCTTTTAGAAAGCTTAAAAATTTTTTTATGTATGTGTAACACAAAGGTTCGATGTAAAAACACCCACATATAACTACTTGAGACGTCTTCAACACTTTATGTAAATTCTAATGATTCTCCTATATGCCATGTTGTATCTATTATATCATGTCTGTACATATTAATGTATTTTATGGAGAATAAAGATTCTGATATGTATGTATGTATGTATGTATGTATGTATGTATGTATGTATGTATGTATGTATGTATGTATGTATGTATGTATGTATGTATGTATGTATGTATGTATGTATGTATGTATGTATGTATGTATGTGGTAACATCCCTCATTAACGCTGTGTGAGCTCGCAGTGTGTCGGGCTCAAGTTCAGGATTATGTTGCTGAATATTTTAAAGGTGATAACATCAAGTTTGATTTTCATGTGAGCAATTCAACGGATTATGAACGTTCGGAGATTGTTTCCTGGGCGGGGTTTAGCACACTTGCGGACTCTAAATGATTCTCCTATATGCCATGTTGTATTTTATTATATCATGTCAGTACATTATCAATGCATTTTCTGGAGAATAAAGATTCTGATATGTAAGTATGTATGTATGTATGTATGTTTCCAAGATGGCGGCGTGGTAGGCCGCACTTTTGTGTTGTGCATTTCATGTCGTCGTTTTGGAGTCTGCATCTGTGGTAACAGCCCTCATTAACGCTGTATGAGTTTGTGGTGTGTTTGGCTCATGTTCTGGATTATGTTGCTAAGTGTTTTAAATGTGAAAACATCAAGTTTGCCTGTCATGCGAGTTCGCTGTTTGTGTTGGAACCAAGTATCCAAGATGGCGGTTTTGTGATTTGTCAACCGGACTGCGTTTCAAAACATCACAAATTTAATGAAGGCTATTGTTACTGCTGTTATCAAATTTCGAGAGGCCATATTAATATCGCAAGTTGAAGCAATGCCTTATTATAATCATACATGCCCAGTGAGGTAGCCATGTAATGGTTCAACTTCAAGTTATTCGATCTATGACAAAAGAAACATGTCAAGCCAGCTCGACCTGACGGTTAGCGTTGAGGCTCCCCACGGTAGTAAATGGATATTCTTGACACCTATTCTAGCAACACCCGAAGAGATTGTTACATGGACTAGGGATATTTGTGATAGATAGGGACAAAAAGGTCTTTGAAACTGAACTTTTCATTTACAAAAAATATATATTCATTTGTGAAGCCACTGGAAAGAAACAATGTTATCGTTGGCAATGGCTAACTGGATACTGTCACCCCTCATTGTGAATGGAAAGATCTACTGACTTATTAATTTTGTGCAATGCTGAAACAAGATTTGTAGCAGAGAAGAGACTTTTCCACAGCTTTGAGAGGTGTGTCAACTTGAAGCTCTCGCGTTAGTAAGTGGAAATTCTTAACATCGACTATAACAACACCCGAAAAGATGGCTACAGAAATGAAGGATATCAGTGAAAGGCGAAAATTAAACTATAAAATTGACATTTTTATTTGTAAAGAAAATATATTAGTTTATGAAGCCACCGGAAAGAAACTATAGCTTCGTTATCAATGGCAACCGGATACTGTCACCCCTCATCGAGAATGGAAAGATCCACTGACCCCTTACTATGGTGTGCGTTGCTGAAAGGCCACAGCGTGGACATGTGTCAGATTGTGTGTCCAGTAGAATCGTGAATGTTTGGTTTTTGCTCATGTCCCAAAAGACAGTGACGGATACTGAAGGCTGGAGACTTTTGATGTCAGCTTGTAAACTGTGTACGAATTGAATTCAACGGATTATGAATGTTTGCCGATTGTATCCTGGGCGGAGTTTAGCACACTTACGGACTCTAAAAGATTATCCGATATGATATGGTGTTTTTATACTATATCAAGTACATGTTAATGTATTTTTTTGGATAATAAAGATTCTGATTATGTATGTATGTATGTATGTATGTATGTATGTATGTATGTATGTATGTATGTGTGTATGTGTGTATGTGTGTATGTGTGTATGTGTGTATGTGTGTATATATATGTGTGTGTATGTGTGTGTGTATGTGTGTGTGAATGTATGTGTGAATGTATGTATGTATGTATGCATGTATACATGCATACATGTATGTATGTATGTATGTATGTATGTATGTATTATGTATGCATGTACTTACGTACTTACATATTTATGTATTATAAAGTGTGCGATGTTTGTTTTCTTATTTCTGTGTTGAGTTTTCAAACAACTGGTAGCGTGAAAGGTGACACCTTAAACTTGCCAGCAAGTACGTGGGAATATTTGCCATACGCATACTAATCAAATTGTTTTTGGTCCTTTAAATGTATTAGCCGATACATGCCAGATATTCTTAAATGTCTGGGGCGGTAGGCGGTCGGAGTGGCCAGGAGGTATGGCATACGCCTCGAATTCAAAAGGAACCGGGTACGATTCCACAGTAGTTTGAATAAAATTTATGGAAATTTTTTTTGCTGACCAATTGGTCCTAATGATGTGATACTACCCCTCCCCGGGTGTACTGGGTAGTGAGATCGGATGACTAGCCTTCTCGGATAAGGGCGAAAAAATAGGAGGCCCCGTGTGCAAGTTGCGCGCGTTAAAAAATCCCACGACCGTTGGAAATCGTAAGGAGTAGGAAATAAGGCTGCTGCCCTGGCAAAGTTTACAACATTAGAAACCTACCAACCACAAAAATATTTATAGAATGTGTGATTCCTATATAAACACACTGCGATTCTCGCTGGTGGTACGGATTTCTTACACTGTGCTGAGATCCTCCTTGTGTAATCTAAGGGAGGAGATCGGAGCACTGGTTGAAGATGGTCCTTAAAACCAAAACCAGATGCCTGGCTCCAGTGAAACTTACTCACACTCACGCGACTAGCTACTTTTCCCGCTCTTTTCGCTCTTGGTTGAGCATGGAACCACCTCTAGCGCGTTCCCGCGTGCAGGAAGCATGCATAGAAGTATTCACGTGGTCTTGCAGCTGTGGTTTCCTTAGAAATTTAGTTGACATGATGTTGTAGTTTCTAGCACCAAGCGAACCTCATTTTACGACATTATGTTGTAGTTTCTAGCACCAAGCGAACCTCATTTTACGACATGCCTGAGATGGATGTAGTCCTAATCTTTCTTTGTCTGCGCAGGGACCCCCCCCCCCCCCTCCCCACGGGAACTATACTGGACAACAACACGAGCAACTTAAAACAAAAATGACAAAGCACAGAAAAATACTACTGAATGTTACATAAACATTAACTTTTAATTGGTTGTAATTTCTCCCCCCACTCCCTTGTAAACATTCTAAATTTAGACAAGGACGATAGTAACACTCCCTGGAATATATCTGGTATCCTCTTACAAGAGTTAAGTGGCAGGTAATGGCAACTAATGGGCGTGGCCGTTTTCACTTGTGCATCAGATTGTTTGCTTGTACGGACAATTTCCTGTCATAGTTTTTATCAAGTCAAAGTAGCGATCGGTACCAAATGTTCTCCTTTTACGACGTTTAAAGAACATGGGACAACGACTGCAATAGACCCCTTGCAGGAACATAATGTAAAAAATGGTTTATGCCATCTTGTAATGGTGATTTCTATTCCAAATTACTTACTTCTGGTTCCAATCTAGTCCTCGGTCCTTCAGAGATTGTCTAATGTTGGAGTCATTCTTGAGGTTTGGATCCCTGGCTGTTGGTTTCCTATATTTGCCATGGTAGCCGATCTTCTCCCATTCTGCAGACATGACCTAACCATCGTAATTGGGACGGTTCCACTTGGGTGTAAAGGGGCTGGGTTTTGAGGCCATGACGTATCGTGTAGATTTCAAATCATTATACACGATTAACTTGTCCACAACCTCTCTTTAGTTGTCTCGCACGACTTGCAAGGTCCGAGTAATGATCCTTAATTGTTCCCTTTAATGGAGCATCTGTGATGTGGAGAACTCTCTGTCGTTCCATACTGAGCGTCTTGGCATGTTCTTCTCACGCATAGTCCTCTTTAAGAACCACATTTTAGATGAATAACAAGAAACAGTTATAACAAAGAACAAGATATTCCCTTACATACGAATTCTCTGATTACTATCTGACTGACTTTATTATGTTAAATTTTTTCTCACAAAAGTTGCAATCTTTTTCTTGGCGCGTTTCTTGCGAGGAACTGAATTACGCGTCTGTTGAAACAACACGCATTTGTTTCCACCCCTGATAATGGCGGCTGATTGATCCTGGGCCAAATTTCTTTAATTGTTCCCATTTTAATTTCAAGTGAGCATGAGTAAGTATCGTATATTTATGTTTAGCAGTAGATAATGTAGGGAGTTCCTTACATTTGCAGTAATTCGGCCGATTTAGTTGCTCAAGCCGATGCTCTTTTAAATAATTATTCGGATGTAACATGAAAAAAATGAATTAAAAAAAGAGAAATCTGTCTTGAAATAAACTGTCTTCGAAATAAGTCTGCCTGACTCAATACGGAAAAGTAACACAGATAAGAAGAATAAATGAGGCAAATGATAGATAGCATATGGAGAAACACCTCTCTATGATGAGTACTCATCCATTTATCTTGGCAGCAACATAGAAAGGCTTGGAAATACCAACAATAATATCAAAATAGGGGGTTACGAGCAAAGTAGACTTTATTTGCAATTGAAAATATAAGGAAATTAAAAGCAATCAAGTCCAATACAGAAATCACAATCTTCAACTCAAATGTCAAGACAGTCATACATTGAAACAAGGAGGAAAAAAGATTGACAAACGAAAAATTACAAACTTTCATAAATGGGCGCTTGTTCAGAATGGGATGATTGAAATGGTATGACCATATCACCAATGTTTAACTGTTGGAATATTCCAGAAAACTGTCAGTGGAATAAGAGTTAAAAAGCAGGCACTAGCGTCAGATAGGATTCAGGAGAAAGCCTGTTGATGGCATTACAAGGCAGTTATTGTTCTGGAAGACATGAAAGGGATAAAAAAAAGACATGGACAAATTCTGAACGGATGGTGCAGGGTAGGAAGATTTGGTGTGAATTTCTTGAGAGCTTATGGTTCACAGGTGGTTGAATGAATGAATGAATGAATATTCATGTTTTTGTCAAACAAGAACACCAAAGACTTATTTGAATGTCCACGTTTATTCTAACTTACCTGAACATAGGAGCACGCCCTTTCACAGTGAGAGCTGTAGACGAAATAATCCTTTGATCTGGTCCATGACTTCAGTGCCGTATTCACAAGACGATGAACGGACTTGGGACCATGCACAAAATCCTGCTCATAGTAGAGGTTTGACCCCACGTCAAACTCTGTTGTATTTGGGTACTGGTAGCGACATCTCTGGGCATAATCTCCAGCTTGCCTAGCCAGATCGTCATCCCAGCTCTGAAAACAAAAATGTACAGTAGATACATTTAAAATAATGTCCAGTGCAATAAATAACACGCAATAAGATGGAAAAAAAAAACTACAACCCTCCAAAACGCAACAACCTATAGAGATATCATTCTAGGAACATGGAAGGGCATACACAATAAATACCATAGACATTTAACAATGCCACAACAAATCGGAGATAACTTACAGCCTGGAAGAGGCATAATGCGAATAAATGCAGGTAATGAAAACAGGGTTGAACTTGAAGAAACGCCAATACAAGATGTAGAATCATACACATATCTTGGCAGTAATATAGACAAAGTTGGAGGGACAGACAGTGATATCAAAATAAGAATACAAAAAGCAAGAGGAGCTTTCATTGCATTGGGAAATATATGGAGATCAAGAGAAATAGGATCCAACACGAAAATAAGAATCTTCAACTCAAATGTGAAGTCAGTCCTATGGTATGGCTCGGAGACATGGAGAACAACAAAGACAACAACCAAAAAGCTACAGACTTTCATAAATGGGTGCTTGCGTAGAATAGAGGGATTAAAATGGTATGACAAGGTTACCAATGTGGAACTGATGACAAGAACTGGACAAGTGCCAGTGGAACAAGAGATGAGAAGAAGACGATGGCGATGGATAGGACACACACTGAGGAAACCTGTTGATAGCATTACAAGGCAGTCCTTGTTCTGGAACCCCCAGGGCAAGAGAGGCAGAGGAAGACCAAGAAGTACATGGAGAAGAGAGTTGGAAACAGAGGTGAAAATGATGAGGAGAACATGGAAAGAACTTGAGATGATGGCACGTGACAGGAGGACTTGGCATGTGTTTGTTGAAGGCCTATGCTCCTTTGGGAGTGGAGGGTTATGAATGAATGAATGGAAGAGCCAACACACAAGAAAAAGAACCAATGTAATATGCTATATAGCATTATAAACACTACATACCCTAAAAATATCTTCTGGGGACAACTGGTAGATGGCAAAAGAACAGATGGGAGACCGCAGCTGAGGTTCAAAGATGTGTGCAAGAGAGACATGAAAGCACTGGACATAAATCTAGCACCCTGGGAGAATGAAGCTGTTCCCTACGGTGCCACCTCAAATTGGGCGTAAAGAAGCTCTCACACAACACAAGCAGAATAAAAAGAACATCATGTAAAAAAGCAGCTGAGGTCTGTCACCTCAGGGGCG
This sequence comes from Oreohelix idahoensis, assembly GCA_024509875.1. Classification (NCBI taxonomy): domain Eukaryota; kingdom Metazoa; phylum Mollusca; class Gastropoda; order Stylommatophora; family Oreohelicidae; genus Oreohelix; species Oreohelix idahoensis. The sequence goes on from JAMPIV010011067.1 coordinate 10,887, forward strand.
CATTCCCATTGTCAGTTATGATTGAAGGGGTTACAAGTACTAGTATACCTTAATTATAACCCACATAGGGCTGAAAGAGGATATCCCATGCACAGGAGAAACACCAGTTTTCCTGTGCATGGTCCAAAAACCAAACAAACCAGCTCTGAAAATGGCATCATGGGAGTTAGTTGGAAATACGTGTAGTTGTGTGTATAGACTGAGATACATGAATTGACAAGAGTAAGGGTACATCGAAACTAGTGTATTAGGAATAAATATGTATGTTCTTGCTTCTTGCCTTAAGTACGTGACAACGATATTATTTATATTACAGCATATTTTCTCAAAAATGTATAGTTGCTTATCAATCGTTTTAAAACATCATATGTGGATGTAGCGAGATCAGTGATACAATCGCCAAATACAGTAATATTTAACCCCTACGCCAAGTAAATTTACCACCCCGCCATGTTTGCCCAAAGTCATCACCCACGCCTGCGATTCGCGCTGGATTTGAAAAAGCATTAACGCCAAAGTGAATGATACCCAAACCACTGGCTTTTTCGTTGCTCTGTCCAAAGACTTTAAATAACATAACACGTGTTTCGTTCCCCAAAAGAGTGATAGAAAAAAAAATGAGGAGTGAAGGAGAGAGGGAGGAATAAAACCTTAACTAAAGCGTTGTTTTTTTAATCTAATAATAGCACACAATGCGACAGTTGACGTTAAAGACTTGCTTATGGTAACACAAAACGAAAACGAGAGGCTAGCGTTTGAAAATCAACTAGTGCCTTAGAAACCGTTGTTAGGGCTCATTTTTTTTCCTTACCGTTAAGGTTTGAATAAAGTATTTGGATATTTGCTAATGCACGCGATGATACCCCATGTCAAAACCAACCGCCTTGGTCCCTCTCCGTCTTGGAAATTAAATCTAACATAAACACGGTTGGCGACCGGCCAAAAGCGTGTTTCATTTTCTTAGAATAAGCGAGAGAGAGAGAAAAAAAATAAGGGGATTGACATGGAGGAAAATCTAAGCTAGCGTATGCATTGTGAAAGTGAAACTGAGTAACCAAATTGGGAAGGGTAAAGAAAAGGTGGCACAAGAAACGTAGATGAAGTATCGTATTCTTACTGCATAATAAAGGAAAAGAAAGGACAGTTGACAACTGAAATGATAATACTTGGTTATTAGGAATATCATATTACTCATTATGATATAGTATCGTACCGTAGAGAAAAAGTATGTTGTTTGAATAACTGAAGGGGAAAAATAGAAAGATGAAAACTATGATAAAGAGAGAAATAAAAACCTAAGGGCTAGATGACAGACAATCGTCTGGTTAATAATTGCTTTTCTCCATTAAAATCGTTTAGATATTAACAAAAATATCGTAGAAAATAAAAATGAAAGACAGAAAGACAGACACAGTGATATCCACTCAACTTTGAAAATCGGGGGATGTCACATTTTTTGAACGTGTATTTTTGAAAAGAGAGTCAAGTCGGCTTACCCTGATCTGATTGGTTTAGGGGAGCATAACTAACGATGGGATATATCGAACGTTTTGCTAACGCTTAGTTGCCACTTGAAGATAAAATTTCAAAAGTAAGGTTATCATCATACACAAGGACTTCATGACCCATTGCCTTTGCTGTTCTGGACAGTGGCGATCTCAGCTTGACCCTTTGATCGCCGGTTAACCTTATATGTGGGAAATATTTCATTGATTGCGGGTTGCATCCTATAACACTCAGTGTGCCACAAAGTAATACTGGAGCTGCAAAATTCGAGGCAACAGTGTTTATTTGCCTATATTCTGAAGCAAGAGTGCTGAAGCAGTCTCCAAGTCTCACTGTCGAGACAAATGTCCTGTTGTTGAGAAAGTCATCAACTATTGCTCAAGGAAATTTAGTTAAGCCAAACCTTCTACGGGCTTAATGAGTGTTCATTTAACATTAACTCTCCACTATTGCAATAAAACAGTTTTAGGAAGTGATGAGAAAAGTCGTTCCTCATAATCGTGACCAGTCATAGGATCTAGTGCTTCATCAGGGAATTCCATGTTATAAACATTTACAGCTTGACATTTAAGGACAAGTTGTCCGTTAGACTTAATTAGAACTGTAAATATATTTCCATTCCATTTTGAGTTTAAACATTCCTGTACCAAAAAAGATTTGAGGTACAGGAAATTAAAATTGTAACATACTATTCTAACTTTAACCATTGACTTGTTTAATCCCTTTTCAATGAGTTAAGTTGTGTTTGTTGTCATACACTCACCATTACATTTTGCATTACCCTAGACATCAAGCCATATAAACAAACAGACCCCAGAATATAAAATAGACTCAAAATATATCGCAGTTTGAGGACGTAGGGTGGTAGCAGTCAGGTACCCCGAGAACATCATCTTCAACTATTAGACTAAGGGACTTGCATAGCTGACCTCAATCTGTAGACAAGTAATATTTATCTCTTTTAACATCAAAACCCACCACAGTGGAAAAGAAAATTGGTGCTTTGTCTCCCTCAGCAAATATCAAAGGATGTCTTCATCTTCGTTCACTTTTAGTCGTCGACTTGAATACGTTCAAAGAAAACAGTAGTCAGCTTGAGGCTGTTCGTATCTCCGTAAAGCTTTTCCAGCAATGGTATTGGTAACGGCCATATGTACTTCCTCTGCTCCTCATATGAATGGTATGAATGTTGATTGTTCTTGTCGCGCGCTGGTTAGATACACGCCTGACGCATCCTCTCCTACACTAATCTTTGCTAGTTTTACGCTTTATAATCATTTTTTGGTGCACGGCTAAAATCTAAACACTACTATGAATAAGAAACCGACAATTCGATCAAACCCTTCCTTAGCTACAACAACGATTACCAGATGTAGAAGGTGTTTTGTTTGTTTATTATTACCGTAGACCGTCCAGTTCATGAAAGGGACGGAGAAGACATGGAAAGACCTTGAGTTGAGGGAACGTGACAGGAAGATTTGGCATAAGTTTGTTGACGGCACGTGACAGGAAGATTTGGCATAAGTTTGGTTTGGTTTTAAAGACTATATTCATTGCACACGAACAACTCCATCAGTTTTCTATTTCCCTCTGACTTTAGCTTCTGCCATCAGATCTCGATAAAGAAAAACCCACAATCTCCTAATTGATTTGGTTATAAGGACGATCTTCCTTGCATACGGACAATTCCATCAGTGCTCTAATCTCCTACGTTAGATCACACAAGGAGGATTTCAGCACAGTGCACGAACTCCGTGCCACAAGCGAGAATCCCAATGTGTTTAAATAGGAATCACACATTCTATAAATACTTTTGTGGTGGGTGGGTTTCTAATTTTTTTAATATTGCCAGGGCAGAAATCGTTATTTACGATTTCCAACTGCCGTGGGATTTTTAACGCGCACAACTTGCACACGGGACTTCCTATTTGTTCGCCCTTATCCGAGAAGGCCAGGCATTATACTTCACTACCCAGGAGACCAGGGGGAGTATGATGTCATTAGGACCACTGGTTCTGAAAAACAACTTTCCATAAATTATATTCCCTCTACTGGGAATCGAACTCACTACCTTTAGAATTCGAGGCGGACACCATACCTTTGTTGAAGTACTATGCTCCTTTGGGAGTTGAACGGTGAAAGACGAAGAAGCATGTCAAGTGGCAGAATGGTTATAGCACGTGCTTCTCGAGGTCACGTTACACGGTTCGAAATTTGATAGCCGTACGCTTCAATCTATCCAGTTGTAAGTGGGTACATGGTTATTCTCTTGAGTTTGGGAAGGCTAAGGCAGCGAGGAAGTGAACCTATCACACTACCTAACAAAGTTGAGACCTTGGTTAGTGAAGTCTCTGGCACTTCGTTCCCCTACGGCAGTAACTGCTATGGGATTACCTATACCAGAACTATTGCGGTATATTTCTTTTGTTTTATTAGCTGAGGAAGAATTTGTTTCCCGAAACGTCCGTTTCTTAGAATTTGTCCTTCATAAAACACAGACACATATCACCAGCGTCCTATCGGCTGAGTGGTTAGAGAGGTTTCCTCTAGCGACAGTTACCGGATTCTGGAATCGAAACCTGGTAGTATCACGCTCAAGTCTACCCCGCTGTAAATGGGTACCTGACTCTGCACTCACTTTAGAGGAAGCAAAGGAGGCGAGGATGGGAACTGGTGACCCCACTTCCTTAAAACAACTTGACCTAGTTATGGTGAAGTCACTAACACTTCATACCCCTACGGCAATTTCTACCATGCGACTTCCTTTATCTTTTTTCCACATATCACGGCTTTCTGACCTTTATCCTATATTGGGTTTACAGAAGTGTTCATATTTTAAGCCGTTTATGCTTGACCGTGATTTGTGTCATAGACGGGATACGTACGGGACGCGAAGTTTCTGGTCATTGTTTTGTCAGGTAGGTCCTTCTTGACGGTCAAGGCATATTTATTATAGCGTTACAATTCCCCTTGTAGTGTTTGCAGTACATGATCGCTAGTGTAAAGTTTGAGAAGTTCTGGAAAGGTAGGGAGAAAGAAAAAAGACAAGTAAAGGTGCAAATGTTTTAGGTGCTACATTTATTTTTGTTACCAAATGTACTAGAGAACAGAAGATAAATGATCCATTAATTCTGCTGTATGGAATACTACTACTGGTAATAGAAGATAAATGTTCCATTCATTCTACTGTAAAAAAATACTACGACTGGTTAAAAAAGCGGATCACCAGTTATCATTAATCGGTGATTCTTTATATGATTCACACAAAAATGATAATATAATAATAAGAAATTTATGAAAGTTGATTTCTTCACAGATGCACGGTCAGTAATTGCAACAACGAAGAGCCAAAATAATACAGACCTGGATGATCTAAGATTAGTGCTCAACGAACTATGTCAACGATTTAAAAGTGCTGTGATTCAATGGATTCCATCACACTGTAGTATTCCCCGGCAATGAAGAGGTTGCCTGATTGGTAAAGGAAGGTGGAAAGTTACATCAGCCTGATACAAGCATAACTTTCGAAGTGAAAAAGATTTTTATCAGAATCAGATACAGAAACAAATTGGATCAAGGCTACACACAAAATGATGCATACTACCAGCTCAACAGAAGAGAACACATTTTAATCTTCAAGACTCCGCACGGGCCACAACAGATTGAGATACAATCTATTCAACAAGCTAAAGATAGGAAGTCCGATGAGTGTAACTGTGGCACTGATAAAATGACGGCTGAATATCTGCTTCAAAGATACCCAACATATGAGCAACAGAAAAAACACATATGGCCGTCAACAGGACCATTCCTGGAAAAACTCTATGGAGATATAAATAGCCTCAAGCTGACCACTGCTTTTCTTTAAAATATTCAAGTAGATGACGTCAGAGAGTGTACGAAGAAGGAAAAGAAGTAGAAGAACTATATGAAGAATGAGTGATTAATAATAAGAAACCACCCACTTTGATTCCATGCACTAGAATGTATTAGAGTATTTAGTCTATGTCTTCAGTCATTTTGTCAATGCATCTCATTCTTCTTCTTCCTCGTTCACTCTCAGACTTCTACATTAATGACTCTAATAAAGGCAGTAGTCAGCTCAAGGTTCCTGACATCTCCAAACAGTTTTTTCGTGGAGAGAAGCGGGTTGTTGACATATGCTACTCTGTTCACTGCTGTGAATTGAGCTGGACTGCAGTAGATGTTGTATGCATCAGATAATAAGAATAAAAATGGTTTCTTAAACTTGTTTTTTGTTGGTTTCGTTTATTCTATTTTATTATTTGAAGTCATAACTGAATACTAGTAGTTCGGAACGGTTGCCACTTCTGCACAGAAACATTCATCTTTTGATGATTTGGTCATATCTGCAGAGTGGAAGCTACCATGACAAAAATGGGAAAACTAGAGACAAGGATCCAGACCTCCAGGTCGACCCAAATTTCGCTGGGAGGACAACATTAGACAATCCTTGAAGAACTGAGAGCTAGATTTGAACCAGGCCAGGAGGAAGACAGCCGATAGGATAGTAAGGGTCTCTCTCTGGCAAGCCTCTACACTCCTGGCTAGAAGAGGAACGACTAAGTAGGTAGTGTATAAAACAAACTTGATATGTTTAAATACCTAATGTTAAGTTTACAAGAAAGTTAGTCATTACTAAGCTGTTTTTAAAACAAAAGCCACGCTGACCTACGTGTTTGAAAAAACATATTCTATTTAATGGACACATCATTATTCACTATCCTGCGCCCGCCCCTTTAAATCTTCTTCTTCTTCTTCTTCTTCTTCCGTCCTTAGCCACCGACCGTCAAAGCAGTCAGTGGCCATTACGCCTAGTGGCGTCTTAGGGCAACAGCAGATAGGTTTTCTTTGCCATTGTTTCTCATCACGCCTAGTGGCGTCTTTAGGGCAACGGGAAATCAAATCCATTTGCTGTTGTTTCCGTAATCGAAGTGACTGGCAAACGGGTGATCAGCCCGTTGTTACCCCTTTAAATACAAAACATTATTTACATTTGCCGTTCATTATTTCCCTTACTTTAAAACATTAACTTTATGGAGTTATTCCCACCTTAAATTACATTATTTTTGTTCATTTATAAAATG
>JAMPIV010011067.1:22500-32500 GCA_024509875.1 Oreohelix idahoensis
ATTGGCAGTTTCAAATGAGATTGCAACTATGTTTCAAATTGTGTAAATGTGTCTCATGAACGTTTAAAAAATGCGGAAAGTAAAATTCTCTATGTAAGAACGGTCAATTTCCCAAATTTAGTTAATCTGTTTGCCTGTGGCACGAGAGATGAAAAGAGGTCGATGGATAAGACACGCATTGAAGAGACCTGTTGATAACGTTGCAGTGCACGTCTTTGTTCTGATTCCCCAGGGAGAGGAGGCAGCGGTTGACAGAGAAACACATGGAAAGGCGAACATGAAGCTGATGTCATGGGGCAGGAGGACATGGCATAAGTTTATTGAAGGCCTAGGCTCCCTGGCGAGCTCAAGCGTAATGCTGTTTGCTTTGAACAGAATACAGGCTTCAGCACTTTTGTCCGTTATAAAAGAAAGGGATTATATCAGAGTCTTACAGACAACATGCAACACTTCCTTAACACGTAAAAACAAAAGACAAGACATACGAGAACGTCATGACCTGCTCTTGACAACAACTCAAAATGACAAATATTCTGTTTTTCTTAGCTTAGTTATTCCACTGACAATATTGCTCCAGGAATTATGACCTATGACCCTTGTAGTTCCTGAGATGAGACAAAGGAAGGACAGGGCTCCTTTATGCGTGTAGTAAGTGATGAGACAAAGGAAGAAAATGGCTCCTTTATGCGTGTAGTAAGTGATGAGACAAAGGAAGAACAGGGCTCCTATGATGACGAAGATGATGATGACAATAATTATGATGATGACGAAGATGATGATGACGATAATGACGACAATGACGATGAGGATGATGATAACGACGATGATGATATAATAATGACGATGGCGATGATTATGATGCTATGACGATAATGACGACAATGATAATGATGATGACGACGATGATGATGATGTGATGATAATGATGACGATAATCATGACGATGACAGTGAGGATGACGATGATGAAATAATGATGATAGTGAGGGCGATGGTGTTGATGACGATGATGATGACGATGGTGTAGATGACGATGATGACGACGATGATGATGACGACGATGATGATGACGATGATGACGATGGTTTTGATGACGGTGATGATGAAATAATGATGGTGATGACGATGATCATGATGATGAAGATGATGGTGAAGATGATGATGACGATGATGATAATGATTTTGAGGACGATGGTATTGATGACGATGATGACTATGATGGTAACGATGATGGTGATGCTGATGATGTTGATGACGATGATGGTGAAGATGATGATGATGATGATGATTACGATGATGAAATAATGATTATGTCAATGATTATGATAATTACGATGATGGTGAAGATGATGATGACAATAATGATGATGATGACGATAATGACGGTGATGATGATGATCACGACGATGATGATATAATAATGACGATGGTGATGATTATAATGCTATGACGATAATGACGATAATGATGATGACGACGATGATGATGATGTGACGATGATGATGACGATAATGATGACAGTGAGGATGACGATGATGAAATAATGATGGTGACGATGATCATAATGATGATGATAGTGAGGTCGATGGTGTTGATGACGATGATGATGACGATGGTGTAGACGACGATGATGATGACAACGATGGTGATGACGATGATGAAATAATGATGGTGATGACGATGATCATGATGATGGTGAAGATGACGATGATGATGACAATGATGGTGAAGATGACGATGATGATGATGACGATAATGATGAAGATAACGATGATCATGATGATGACGATGATGGTGAAGATGACGATGATGATAATGATTTTGAGGACCATGGTATTGATGACAATGATGGCTATGATGGTGACGATGATGATGACGATGATGGTGATGCTGATGATGTTGATGACGATGATGATGAAGATTATGATGATGATGACGATGATGAAATAATGATGATGACAATAATTATGATAATGACGGTGATGATGGTGAATATGATGATGATGACGATATTGTTGACGATGATGATGCAGATGTTGGTGAAGACGATGATTATGATGACGACGATGATTATGGCGATAATAATGATGATGAGGATGATGACCATGATGATGGCATTGATGATGGTGATGACGATGATGACAATGATTATAATGGCTTTGATGATGACGATGGTGATGATGATGATGATGACGATGATGAAATAATGATGGTGATGACGATGATGGTGAAGATGACAATAATAATGACGATGATGATGATGACTATGATGGTGACGATGATGATGACGATGGTGGTGAAGATGATGATGATGACGATGATGATGAAGATGATCAAGACGATGATGATGATGGCGATGACGATGATGACGTGATGATGCTGATGATGATGATGATGATGATGATGATGATGATGATGATGATGATGATGATGACGATGACGATGATGATGATGATGATTTTGATATGATAATGATGATGACGATGATTATGATGATGATGATGATTATAATGATGATGATGATGACGACGATGATGATGATGATGATGATGATGATGATGATGATGATGATGATGATGATGATGATGATGATGATGATGATGATGATGATGATGATGATGACGATGACGATGACGACGATGATGATGATGATGATGATGATGATGATGATGATGATGATGATGATGATGATGATGATGATGATGATGATGATGATGATGATGATGATGACGACGATGATGATGATTTTGATATGATAATGATAATGACGACGACGACGATGATGATGATGATGATGATGATGATGATGATGATGATGATGATGATGATGATGATGATGATGATGATGATGATGATGATGATGATGATGATGACGGCGACGACGAGAATAATAATGGTGATGATGATGACGACGACGACTGTGATGATGATGGTAATAAAAGATTAAATATCATCCTTTGAAAGCGAGTTTGAGGGTTTCTGTACACACACATACGATCAAGATTGACAGAAATACATTCGTTATTCATGTTAAAACTGCGCTCGTACATCCTCACAATAACAACATAATACCGTTGCCAAATGTCTTTACTGACATTACCCGAAATGCTTAGCAAACGAAAATTAAAGTAAACAAAACTTGTTTGTATTTCAAATAACTTGTCGGACATTGGTTTTAAATATTTTCTGTGTGCAGCTAGTAGTTTACTTAAGAAATGTATTCCAATTGCTGTCATCATATAATAAAAATCGATTGCTTTTTTTAAAATGTCTGTACAGGCATACCTCGGAGATATTGCGGGTTTGGTTCCAGACCACCGCAATAAAGTGAATATCGCAATAAAGCGGGTTACACCCATTTTTTTTTTTTTTTTTGGCTTCCCAGTGCATATACTTGTAAATGCCTAAAATCATGTTTACATTATGTCTATTAAGTGCGCAATAGCGCTATTCTGACACAATTACTGAACCATGGCATCTGAGTCGGCCAGTGGGAAAAATCTGTCTGTACTAATTTGACACTTGTGAACCAGGCACGTGCCAGTGGGAAAAAACAGCTGAGAAGAAAACGCTGGCTTTCGATAAAATGTACACTGAGGAAACTTATTGATAGCATTACAATTATTCAATACAATGGAGCTTCTTATGGTGCATAGGCTTTCAACGAACACATGCTAAGTCTTCCTGTCACGTGCTATCAGCTCAAGCTCTTTCCAAGATGTCCGCATCATTTTCACTTCTGTCTTCAGTTATCTTCTCCGTGTGTTCCTTGGTCTACCTCTGTGTTTTCTTACACGGGGGTTTCCAGAACAAGGACTGCCTGTGTCCTATCAATCGCCATCGTCTTCTCCGCATCTCTTAGTCCACTGGCAGTTATCTAGTTCTTGTCATCAGTTCTTCTTCTTCCTCGTTCGTCCTGATAAGGACGTTGGTTGCGTTGTGTCCGTTTACAGCGAAGCTGCGATATTTGCACCTTTCGGCCGACACATCCTAGTTCAGCACGGCATTTTTGTGTCCATATAAGTGATCTTGTCATACCATTTAATTCTTCTGTTCTACGAAAGCACTTATTTATGAAAGTCTGTAGCTTTTTGGATGTTGCTATTGCCGTTCTCCATGTTTCAGAGTCATACAATAGGACTGAGTTGACATTTGAGTTGAAGATTCTTATTTTTGTGTTGGACTTGATTTCTTTTGGTTTCCATATGTTTCTCCATGCAATGAAAGCCTCCTCTTGCTTTTTATTTTCTTATTTTAATATTATTGTTTGTCCTCCCAACTTTGTCTATATTGTTGCCAAGATATATGTATGATTCTACATCTTGTAGTGTGGTGATGTTCAAGTTAAATCTTGTTATCGTTTCTTGCATTTATTCGCATTATCTTTATCTTTTCCCTTCGAGTATTTTCATTTTGTCTTGCATCTGATTGTGGTAGTGGGACAGAAGAGCCAAGTCATCTGATTATGGTTATGTGACAGAAGAGCCAAGTCATCGACAAAATCTAGATCAACAAACTGTTTAGTGAGATTCTACTGGATTCCATTTCTGTTGTGTGATGTCGATGTTTTCATAAACTAATCTATTGCAAGTAAAAAAAAAAAAAAGAAATGAAATGCAGACATGAGGCATCCCTGTCGCACTAGTTCTGATCCCAAACGGTTCTGTACGTTGTCCTACATGACTAACTCTGCATGCATGTCATATTGTGGTAGATTATGATTAAGTGATTTCATATATCTTTTTCTTTATCTTCATTTTCTTTTTCTTCTACCTTCTCTGTCACCTACGCCTGTAGGAATTTAAACCTCCCAGATTCAAACCTCTGTATTTCTTATAATTTAGCAAGCAGTTCATGGCTGGTAGCATTTAATTGCATTCTCTTTGATAGCGAGCAGACCTGGTCCCGCTCACCTGTAATTATCACGGCAGCGATCATAAAAATCGCCGTAATGAGATCAGTCGGTGATGGAAAGGGGAGACAATTTGTCTATTACCTTTGCCTGGATTCGTTCGTTGTAAGTTAATTTACAAGATGCGAACCGCCATATCAAAGACTCTCGCTATAATTCATTGACGACCACTTCGGCAGATGGCGAGAGTGAGGCGATAATATATGTAGATTCTATTTCATCTAGATCTTAATATGGACCTGGCTTCGACATTGGTGCGATAAAGTTGTTTGATTCGCAGAATGAGATAGAATTTATGTAGATTTTCTAAAGGTGCCAACATCTGGCAAGAGTCTGCTAGTTACAAGTTTCCCTTTGATTCTTTGTCAGGTTCAGATATTTATACCCCAGCAGTTTAGACTATATACCCCAATTATAACCAAATTTCAGGTTGAACAGGGTATCACAGCATCATAGTAGAAGAAAACAACAACACACAACAACTTCATTCAATCAGTACTGCCACAGCTTTAGAGATACAACTAGCGCGAGTTCTAGAATCACCGTAATAGTAGAGTCTTAGTTTCTCGTGGAGAAAATCTTAGAAGTTTTTGTGAAGGTAAATGTATATATGACTAGAATTGTCGAGTGATAGAATTGTTAGTTCGAATTATATCTTCACTAGATTGCGTGCAGAGTGATGTGCTAGTTTAATCGTCATTATGAATTCTCTAAGTTACGGAGGTACAGTGGATAGCGGAATAATTATATTTCTAGCTAAAATTCATTCAGCTATAAATAAATTTAATTAAATTGCTAGTAACCAGTCAGAGAACATTTTAACCAACTAAGTAAATGCACTGATTCATCATGAGTGTTAACGAGATATGTATTTATTTCTAATTCATGATGATTGATTTTTTTTAATGACTAGAATTTATTTCACGGGAGTTTTAAACGATAAGACAGGCTCTAAGTTTGCGGTTTATAATTTAAGTTAAATGACCGAAGTGAACATATTCTATTTACGCGTAGGATTGTGTATACTATATTAGGGTTGAGTATTTATGTTTTTCTCTTCCTTTTATACAGTATCTGGGTCAAGCCCAAAACCTACCAGCGGTTTCTGTTTATGTATAGCAGAGAATAACTAGACGAAAAGAACTATTCTTCTGAAATTTATATTGTAACTGGCATTGAGTTCCAGAGTTCTTTTCCAATAATCAAAGTTTTACAGTCGGCCCGTGGTGGCGACTAAATCAAACATTTAACATAATCAAACCTGTGAAGATTACTTGTATAACAACCACTGTGGTGAGAAGAAGATAAATCCTGAACATAGTTATTTACCTGCAGCTCGAGGTAACGATCGATTATTTCGAGCTACTGTACCCTTATGAACATTAGACATCTTAATTATTTTACTACCTGGACAAAAATTGAAGTGACATTTATCAGCATCCTACGTACCATAGTGAAGCGAGCGCTTCCCAAGATTTGAATTTATTAGCATTGGAGAAGCTGGGGCTTGTTTCGCCTAAACACACCATTGGATGGGCTGTAAGTTCCTTAAACAATTGTTCCAGATGTGGTGAGAGTGCCTATTAGGTAAGAACGCATGTCTTGTGATCACAAGTGTGTCAGAGCGAGGAAATGCAGGGATGATTAATTCTTTGATTCTATAATCCATATATCCATTGATTGTTGTTCTTCTTAAAGATTACATATGCTATTTCGGAGTAGATTACAGGAAAACCCTCTGTTATTTACAGTAGAGAGAAATCCTAAACCATAGTGTATACATCTGTGACTCTTTGGGGCGAATAACTTCTCTTATAACGGGATCTTGGTTCAACAGAGGGGGAAAGGATTACACCTATGGGTCAACTCTGTTATTGATTTCTTAACCTATGTTATTTGTGTATTGATTTGATAGTCTAAATTTATTTACTGTGTTGTGAAAATTTCTTATGATAAATAAAATTTACATAAACTTATTCAAGTGTGTCGGTCAGCTCGTCCAAAAATATCTATATTCCATTGTTATAGTTTGTATGTCAAACTGTCGTCACTTATTCAAGTGTGTCGGTGAGTGGTTTATATAGTACATCTATATAACTGAGTATCTGTCTGACAAATACTTTCTGTTGTAGAGATAGGCTGAGCGAGAGGATCTCCTCGAGTCTCAGGGACATAATTTCCTAGTTTCCACCATCTCACTCGTGGAAATCTATTTCTATTTTTATCTCTCACTGAGTCACCTCAGGTTCTAGTCTATTCAGAAGGGACCAATCTATGTCTTAATTCCCCTATCACAAATCTACGACACATATTTTCATAAGTTTTCTTTATTAATCTAATGATCTTCATGGGAACTCCATAATGCCTCATCAATTTCCAAAGTGATTCTCTGTCTACACTGTCAAATGCCTTTTCATAGTCCACAAATCCAATGTAAAGAGGTGAATTCCATTCTAGACTTTGTTCCTCTGTTATTTTCAAAGTGGCTATCTGATCTGTACAGGATCAGTTTTGACTAAAACCTGCTTCTTCGTCTCTCAATTGTCTGCCTATAGAGTCTTTTAATCTCACATGGAGTTAATTGTGTTACTTAAGCTGTACTTCGTAAAATATATTGACAAAAATAAGGCCTTGTCATATTTTATTCCACGATGCCCCCCCCCCTACCCCCCCCCTCCCAAAAAAAAAAAACAACAACAACAAACAAACAAACGAATATTGCTTTGTGCCATTCTAGAAGTATTTCCTTGACAAAAAAAATAATCTTGCGTTATCAGGTTCTGCTTGAACGTAACTCTGTCCAGGTCACAGTGGAAGTCTAGATGCGTCACAACACTTGATGTTATATCAGAAATGACTGTGTCGAACAACCTAATATGTATGAGTAATTTCATCATCATCAACATGTTCCTGGTAGTTTCTGTAGCAATTTGTTTCCCATGTTGAGGTTACCAGCCTCCTGCACAACCTCAGATTACCCGCCTTGCACACATCGTGCCTGTGGGAGCAGTTGCCTTCTCTTTCTTCGTCTCAAACTGATGAACGAGCAGGTTGTTAAGCTGTCAAGATCTGTGTCAGGTTTGTTTGTTACACATTATCTATGTACACATTCGCGATGCTACTTTAATCCATCTATTTATAGTCCAAGGTCAAAGTTTGTAGACAAAAAGTCTTATGTTGCACCAGCACGTCTCATATGCGGAGCAAGTGACAAAAGTCTGACTTTCGTGAGCTTTTACTAAGTCATCAAGTAATAAGACAGATGACTGGTTCTGTATCTTACTTGTTATAGTGTGCTAATTTTGTTGTGCGTCCTTTCACGATTTACTTTCACAGCAAGGCGATGGCACCGTTTGGATGGTCCTTGTTCGATTCTCTGTAAGGCTATCACTTATACTTCTTTTCTGTTGTCTGGTGTTTTCCTTTCTGTCCAGCAAGTGCCTGTTGTTTACATTTATTTATTTATTACTCACAGGTCTCAAGTTTCCTTCATTATTTAATTGTTATGGGCCCTGTTATTGGGTAGTTATGCTGTGCTATAGTGTAAACTACGACTGCAGGTGTAATTGATCAAAATAACGGCAAGGGTTCGTGAACACAGTCAGAGCCCAATAAGAATAAATCTCAGAACTGATCTGTAACACGTTGCTTATCTATTTATTGACAATAACAATCCATAAATCTAAATATAGAAATGATCATTCCATCTATGCACAATCATATTCTAAAACTGCAAGATTCTAATACTACTCAACATGCGTTATTTGCGCAGGCCCTACTTGCAAAAGATGAGCAGTGTTTTTCACAACATCCTGTAGTCACGTCCAAATAGACGACCTGTGTCTGTTTACTATTTCAACATATTCAACAGGCGGTTAGACCAGGGGTAGGGAACCCGCGGCTCGTGAGCCGCATGCGGCTCTTTGAGCCATCTCGTGCGGCTCTCGGCTCTCTACTACTTAACTCTTAGTGAATGAGGGATATCATGTCATTTTTTGTTTTCACGCGGCTCTTCAATTTGTTAAAATGGAGACAAAATTAAATATTTCGCTCTTTGTCACGGAAAGGTTCCCAACCACTATCTTCACGCATGTAATGTTGTTTCCAAATATGGAACACATAATACTATTCCACTGGGAGCTTTTCAATCAACTGATCGATCTCAATCCACGGCTATTCCTCACGAAGACTACATTCAGACACCTTCATCACTATAGTAAATATCCACATGGCACACCCCCCTATCGACGTCAGTCCCTAGTAATGACGATGCATTTTAGTGCAAAAAACTCAATAAAATATAATTTCCAAGTTCATTCACTAAATTCATCTCTTAACAATACTGGTGCAGTTTTAAAACGATAAAAGAGAGAAAGAGAGAGAGAGAGAGAGAGAGAGAGAGAGAGAGAGAGAGAGAGAGAGAGAGAGAGAGAGAGAGAGTCTGAGGAGACAGAAACAATACGGTCATTGCTTCCTACCAGCGTGTCATAAGAAGCATCTAATATAAAGTCGAATTAGGGCTGGCAACCCCAGCATGCAAAGCAAATTGGTACATAATCTTCTGTTTCAAGAGCGCATGAATATTTTGGCGAAGGCTTCCTGGGATGGGCTGCAGGGATTACTCTGTGCTTCATAAGGAGAGAAAATGATGATGATAATGTTGATAATGATAATGATGATGACAATGATGAAGATACAGATAATAAATATATTCTAACATCTAACAGTTCAACAGATCACTGCAATTGTCCATGAATAAACTGCTCTTTTAATGAGCTCAATAGATCAATCGTTTAGCTTGACAGCAGTGTAATGGATATAAACAGGAGAATGTGTTATCTGGGTTTTGAACTAGCCACTGCAGGCCATGTGGTTAGTGCACTGACTTCCTAGCTCGGTGGTCCTTGGTTCGTTCCCCAGTTGAGGTGGGATTATTTAGACCGCAAACGGCTCCGGGGTCGACCCAGCCACATGAACTGGGTACCAGAGCAACTCTGGGAAGGTTAAGGCGGCCGGCGTGATGCTGACCACATCACTCCTAGTGTGCCGACGGTCAAGAAAATATGGGCCTAACACCATATTCCCAATA
>JAMPIV010011067.1:37500-125313 GCA_024509875.1 Oreohelix idahoensis
AAAGAAAGAAAGAAAGATATAAAAAAGAAAGACAGAAAGAATGAAAGAAAGACAGAAAGTACGAAAGACAGAAAGAAAGACAGACTTGACAGTAAGAAAGAAAGAAAGAAAGAAAGATATAAAAAAGAAAGAAAGAAAGAAAGAAAGAAAGAAAGAAAGAAAGAAAGAAAGAAAGAAAGAAAGAAAGAAAGAAAGGGCAGACAGAGAGACAGACAAGCAGGCAGACAGCCAGACAAACAGACTTAAAAACAGACAGGCAGGCAGACTGACATTGTACAAAACACTTTAAAATATATGTATTGGGTGCTGGTTCAAAAAAGCAAAAAAATCTAAGCTTACTCGATTCCAAACCTAAAAAATTTAATTTAAACATACTTTATTCGATGGTCATTTTAGTACATGAAAACAGACAACATTGCAATGTTTATATTCTTCATACATCCTATCAGATATTCAAGTTTTACAGCAAGTGTTTGTCTATTTTTTTTTTCTTAAATCAAGCTAATCAATTTCTGACGTATTCTGTTTGTTTGACTCCGAGCAATACCTTGTTGGCCGATAATTTTCGTACGTTTATTCGAGGCGTCCCATAAAACTGCGCACAGCATTTGTGTTAAATCATTTACATTTCTTCTTTGGCTCTTAATGTATTATGGAACCACTACAGTAACTGCCCTCTTACAAAGAGCGTGCATCTGAGCATTTGGCAACTTTTGCAGATACAGAAACAAATGGGGTGCAGAGCATCCAGGACACACACACACACACACACACACACACACACACACACACACACACACACACACACACGCGCGCACACACACACACACACACACACACACACACAATTATGTATATTACCAGCTCAGCAGAAGAGAACAAGTGATAATCTTCAGACTCCGCATGGGCCACAACAGATTGGGATATCATCTATTCAACAAGCTACAGATAGGAACTACCGATGAGAGTAAATGTGGCACTGGTAAATGACTGCTGAACATCTGCTTCAAAGATGCCCAACACACGAGGAACAGAGAAAGCGCATTTGACCATTAAAAGTTAGTTGCTTATCCTTTACAGGACGTGGCAATCAACCCCAGCTTTTATTGGCTGTTTGTGATTTTTCTAGGCAATTTTTTTCATTCAGTAGTTTGCCATTGCTTTCTGAACGGTACGGCGCTTATACCATTGTTAAAAATCCACACAAAGCGATCTGCTACCAAACCGCCTGCAGCAGGTTTCTAACCTGGTATATCTGGATTATGAAACTACTTTCATATCCATTAGGCCACAGACGCCGACTTTGACCATTACCAGTATCATTTTGGGAAGAAAAAAAACTCTATGTGAGATGCAAATAGCCTGCAGTTGTCCACTACTCCTTTGACAATATTCAAGTAGACGTTTGAGAGTGTACGAAATAGAAGAACTTTTGCCGTTGTGGTTTCTGTAGAAAGTTGTTTTACATAAATAGAAAGCTAGCCTCATGTACAAGCTTATATTAGTCACCTCTTAACGGAATTGCCTACCGGACCAGTAGCCCCCTCCTGTCTTTGTCTTCTCACAGACTCAGGGGAGCTACGCTGTGCACATGTGTTAAATGTTTTATTTTTTTACATGTTAGAGCAGGTGCTAATTCAAGTTGTGACTCGTGTTGTTATTGTTGGTGCCAGGATTGTGGAGGCGGCCAAACAATTTTCCGACTCCTGAAATTTTAGAAGTCCGACCCCCGATTCTGACTCCCGACTGCGATTATAGTTTTTTTTTTAACTAGTCAGATGGCATTAAGTATGCACTTATATTGAGATATATGTATACGTATGGTATATGTGTGAATAAATGAATACGTGTCTTTCGTAGACTACATTTTTAAGTATTCAGTCATTCATACAATAATACAAAACAAAAACTCAAAAAAGTTTGTTTTTTTAAATATGATAATTTAGATAAAAAATTTAATAGGTTCTTTAAAACAAAACGGATCGCTTCTAATATGTTCAGCTTCATTGCTGGCTGCTCTCAAATAGGATTTGATTATTTTGACGGCAGAAAACCCCCACCACTAAAAAATACAAAACAGCAAAACAAGATGAGTCTAGTAAAATATTTTAGGCTTTTCGATTTCTATTCAGTTTTTTCGGAAAAAAATTATGTAACCACTTACTGTTATTTTCGTGTCTGTTTGACCCAGAAGAAGGCATATTGACCTATTCGTGTTTATGTTTCGTTCTTTTTTTGTTTCATGAGAATGCTGCGGGAATTTTGGTTGTTAAATTTCGCCAACCTTCATACTGTCTGTCTGCTGCTTCTCCGCCATCTCTCTCTCTCTCTCTCTCTCTCTCTCTCTCTCTCTCTCTCTCTCTCTCTCTCTCTCTCTCTCTCTCTCTCTCTCTCTCTCTCTCTCTCACGTTTTGTCTTTAGAAAGTGATTTACATTTATTTTCTTAAATGTTTGTACTCATGAGTGGTCACAACAAGTGGGTCTGAAAACACACAGGGAAAAGACAAAGATAATAAGAATAAATACAAGAAATGACAACAAGGTTGAACTTGAAGAAACACCACTACAAGATGTAGAATCGTACACATATCTTGGCAGTAATATAGACAAAGTTGTAGGGACAGACAATGATATTAAAATAAGAATACAAAAAGCGAAAGAAGCTTTCATTGCGTTGGGAAATAAATGGAGAACAAGAGAAAATAAGAATCTTCAACTCAAATGTCAAGTCAGTTCTATTATATGGCTCTGAAACATGAAGAACAAAAACAACAACCAAAAAGCTACAGAATTCCATAAACGGGTGCTTGCGTAGAATAGACAGATTGAAATGGTTTCGACAAAGTCACAAATATGGAACTGATGACAAGAACTAGACAAGTGCCAGTGGAACAAGAGATGAGAAGAAGACGCTGGCGATGCATAGGACACACATTGAGGAAACCTGTTGAAAACTTTACAAGGCAGTCCTTGTTCTGGAATCCACAGGGAAAGAGAGGCAGATGATATCAAAAACACATGGAGAAGAGAACAAGATACAGATGTGAAAATGATGAGGAAAACATGCTATTTCATTTTTTTTTCTCTTTCTTTGTTCTTATCTGTCTGTTTTATAAGTTATGTTGTTCATGCCTAAAGGCAGTTGCGGTTTTAGGCAAAGACAATCTAGGCTGTTGTCCAAAACAAAAATAATCATTTTCAGTTTAAATGTTAAGTCTGTGCTATTTTATAGGTCTGAGACGTGGAGGACAACACAAATACCAACGAAAAAGCTACATGCTTTTATAAATTTATGCTTACGTAATCACGGAACCGACATGCTTCAGTCTACCCAGCTGTAAGTGGGTACCTGACTTTGAATTAGGGAAGGAAAAGGCAGCGAGGAAGGGAACTGGTCATCCCACCTCTCGATGCTGGACCTAGTATGGGGAAGTCTCTAACACTTCACTGCCCTAAGGCAGGATCTGCTATGGGACTTCTTCTTCTTCTTTGATCCTTAGCCGCCGACCGTCAAAGCATTCAGTGGCCATTACGCCTGGTGGCGTCTTGTAGGGCAACAACAAATTGATTCCACTTTGCTCGGTCGGCGGCCATCCTTCGTACAGTGCCCCAACTCTGGTTCATTCTTTGCATCTCAGCCTCCACAGTCCTCCGCCAAGTTGTTTTTGGTCGGCCTCTCTTTCGTTTTCCTTCAGGGGTCCATAGCTTAGCTGTTCTTGTGATGGCTTCGAGGTCTCTTCTGAGGACATGGCCAACCCAGCTCCAGCGTCTGCCAGCTATGATGGTGTGCATGTCCTCTTGCTTGCTCCGAGTAAGCAGATCTTGGTTGGTGATGGTATTCGGCCAAAAGATTCGGAGAATTTTTTTAAGGCATGTTGTGTGAAAAGAGGACAATTTCAACATTTCCTTCTCTGTAACTCTCCAGCTCTCCGCACCATAGAGAAGCACAGAAAGCACACAGCTCTGATATAATCCTAATTTTGTGCTTGTGCTGTACTGAGAGGACTTCCAGATGTTGTTTAGACTAAAAAAGGCTGTTCTTGCTTTGTTCATTCTGTTGTTGATGTCTTTGTTTGCTCCGCCGTCTGCTGTTACTATGCATCCTAGGTATGTGACGGCATCTGTCTGTTCCAGTTGCTGATTCCTTACTGATATGGGACTACCGTACCTTTATGCTTGCGTAGAACAGAAGGATTGAGATGGCATGACAAGATCACTGATGTAGAATTGGATGGCAAGATCACTGATGTGGAACTGATGACAAGATCACTGATGTGGAACTGATGACAAGAACCAGACAAGCACCAGTGGGACAAGGAATGAGAAGCAGACGTTGGAGATGGATAGGACACACACTGAGGAAACCTGTTGATAGCATTACAAGGCAGTCCTTGTTCTGGAACCCCCAGGGTAAGAGAGGTAGAGGTGGACCAAGGAACACAAGGAGAAGAGAGCTGGAAACAGACATGAAGGGCATGAAGAATACATGGACAGACCTTTGAGCTAATGGCACGTGACAGGAAGACTTGGCATAAGTTGGTTGAAGGCCTATGCTCCTTAGGTAGCTGAAAGGTCATGATGATGGCGATGCTGCTGATAGTGCCAGAGGCGTCCTTCAAGTATTTGGCACCCGGGGCGGATTATACCTTTGGTACCCTCTTCACCATACAGAAACACACTTCCAAGCATGTTTTTAACAGTAAGTATTATCACAATAGTGTCAGATGGTACCCCGTCCTCGCGGTCACTCGGAGCGGACCGCACCCCTCGCACCTCCCTTAGTACGCCACTGGATGGTGATGATGATGGACCTCAATCACAATGTTAAGGGGCCTCGTGCACAAGCACAAGCTTGTCGATACAACCTGAATTTTATTTAAAGGGCCTCGCCACTTTGCGTTTGACTCGCGCAACTTAACATGGTCGCTGCCTTATGATATACAAGTGATATAACTTATGCTACTTGTCTCTACTAATCGCGCCAACCAGAGCTATGGAGTCGGAGTCGTGGAGTCGGACGTTTTTAATGGAGTCGTAGTCGGTTTAAAAAAAAAGTTCGATTCCGCAATGATAATTCGCTTTAGACTAGACTAAAAAAAAGTGTATCATATATAAATAAGCTATGGAATGGTAATTCGCATTTCCCCAGATTATGAAATTGTAAGCCTCGTAACTAGACGATGAAATTGGATGTTGTATATTACTAAACTATGGAAAAGTTGCCGCATAGACTATGAGATGGTAATTCATATTTCACCAGATTATGAAAATATAAGCCTCATAACTAGACTATGAAATTCCATGTTGTATACTACTAAAGTATGGAATGGTTGTCGTATGGACTATGAGATGGTATTTCACATTTCAACACGCTACACCGTGTAATAACACGTCACATGTTACTTAAACTATGAAATTGTGTATCACATAGAACTAAACAATGAAACATTGTGCACCGCATAACTTGATTATGAAAATGTCGTAGAGGATTTAATAACGAAAATGTATCTCTCACATAAAGCAGAAGTATGAAATGGTTTTAAAAAAAAGATTTCTTAATTATTAATGACCATATTTTCCACGGTCACGTGCAGTCCCCGGAGGTCTCTGAAGAGAAAAAGAAAGAATACGACTACTGTACCCTCGGGCATGTCGTAGAAGTCACTTGTACAAGGGTTGGGTTTACATGGGGACTGACATTCTTGTCATTTAAATCAAACTGCCACTGAGACCACAGCTGCAAACGCATGTAAATGCTTGGTGGTAGATTCCTGCAAGAACACCATCTACAGTGATGGCTCTCTGCTCCGTAAGGAACCCAAGAGAATTTTATGAATGATGATGACATTTTCCCCGACTAGCTTTCCGTGTACAGCATACTTCCCGTCTGATCGATGACATATTATGTCGTATATAACTTGATTATCAAATATGATGTGCATATGATTAAACTATGAAAATATATGTCGCAGAAACTTACTTACTTGCTTAGTCGTTCCTCTTCTACCATGAAGTGTAGAGGTTTGGAAGTGAGAGCGCCGTACTATCGTAACAGCTGTCTTCCTCCTGGCCTGGTTCCATTCTAGTCCTCAGTCCTTCAAAGATTGTGTAATGCAGTCCTCTCGGCGGACTCTGGATCGTCCTGGAGGTCTAGATCCCGGGCTCCTAGTTTCCCATACTTGTCGCGGTAGTCGATCTTCTTCCATTCTGCAGAAATGGCCAAACCATCTTAGTTGGAACTGTTCTACTTGGGTCTGCAGGGGCTGAGTTTTTAGGCCATGACGTATCATCTGGTTGCGGACCATATCTCTTCTTGCTACTTCAACCACCTTCCTCAGATGCCTCATTTCTGAGGTTTGGATCTGGTTTTTTGTGGGTTGTAGTCATTGCCCATGACTGTCGCATAAAATTAGGGTATAAAATTGCAAAACAATTAACAATTTCTAAGTATTACTGACTATATTTTCCATGATTAGCTTTTCGTGTACAGTATATTTCCCGTCTGAGCAATGAAATATTAAATCACAAATAAGTTGACTATGAAAAGAAATGTTCCATATTATTAAACTACGAGCATGTATGTCGTATAAAAAAAATTGAGTAAGAATATGCGAAGTAATTAGTAATTCCTATTTTAAAAAAAATAACTATATTTGTGTCATATATTATAAAAAGATGCTTTTCACGATAAAATTACCAAAATATCAACATTTTCCGTGTAAAACAGTATAGATATTTTCAATGGTGCCTG
Source organism: Oreohelix idahoensis (assembly GCA_024509875.1). Lineage (NCBI taxonomy): Eukaryota > Metazoa > Mollusca > Gastropoda > Stylommatophora > Oreohelicidae > Oreohelix > Oreohelix idahoensis. Next base: position 44,252 of record JAMPIV010011067.1, read on the forward strand.
CATTGTTGAAGCATTTCGTCGTAAGTAACTTGTCTATGAAAAGAGATGTCCCATATGATTAAAATGCGAACATGTATGTCGTATTTAACAACTCCTAATTATTAACGAGCATAGTTTCCACGATTAGTTTTCCTTGTGCAGTAAATTTGCTGTCTGATCGATCAAACATTTCGTAGCAAGTAACTTGACTATGAACAGAGGTCCCATATCACTAAACTATGAAAATGTAAAGCGCATAAAAATAACGCATAAATTTGTTAAGTAATTAACAGTTCTTAATTATTAACGATCATATGTTCCACGGCCCTGTGGAGTTCCTGGGAGTCTCAGAAAAAAAACAAAGACGGAACGGGACTACTTCTGTCTCAGATATGTCGTTCTAGGTGACTAATATGGCCGGCGACCTCATCATATAAAATACATTGCTAGAAAAGAAAAAAAAAACGGCTCCAAGAACATGTGAATGCTTTGCGCAGGTTTCCCGTAAAGGGGGCTAGCTGTAGTGGTGGATCCATGCTTCATAGAGAGCGAAAAGAGGAAAATCACGATGATACTTCTACGGTTAGCTTTTTGTGTACATAAATCCGGTTGATCGTGAAGCTAGCGCTATTTTTTAACTCTTTGACTGCAGAACAACGCTCAGAGCGTTGGTCAGATTTGACACCCGCGCCACAACAACGCTCTTAGCATTGTTGTTAGTCTATCATGAATTAAAATTACGGCACTGGGTGGACAAAAATTGCGGAGTCAAAGAGTTAAAATGCAGCAACCATGATCGCTGAATATTTGACAAACTGCCAGTACTTGACAGTTCTAACTTTTAAAACAAAAATAAACGAATATTAAACCACACACAATCAAACTTTATCACGTCTGTTTCTACTAACACACGAGCTTCTTGGGAGATCACTTAGACGAAAGAAGAAGGAATACAGCCAAGCCTCCTGTCTTTCTGACTCGGCGTCAGATTAACACTTCACGTGCTGGCATGACTTATTATGATTTATAATTATTGTTCTTCTGCACTTCAACTCAAGAACTCGCCCTACTGTTTGCCAGAAGAGTTTTATTTCTTGCAGCCGGGCTAAAACCTCGGAACTTGAAACATGCGTCCTGTCCGAGATATCTGTCGGTCACATGTACTTTCACGAACTAACGGCTTTCAAAATTTCCAGATTTGCAGTTGACGTATAATTTGGTCTGAAAATACGCAGGGAGAAAACAATGATAATGAGATTAAATATTGAAAACTATAACAAGATTGTACTGGACGAAACATCATTGCAAGATGTACAATGATACATAAATCTTGGCAGCAATATAGACAAAGTTGGAGCGACAGACAATGGTATCAAAATATGAATACAAACGGCTAGAGGAGCCAGTGCCGTCTTAAGGCATGGGCACACTGGGCAGAGCCCAGGGGCCCCACGATTCTAGGGGCCCCATGCTTGGATGCTGTTATATTGTTCATAAGACATAATTGTTATTCCCGTGGGTGGGTTGGGCTGGTAGGAGCCCAGTGCATTGCTTTACCCAGGGCCTACAATGCTGTTAAGACGGCCCTGAGAGGAGCTTTCTTTGCGTTGGGAAATATTGAAGATCAAAAGACATCAGATCCAACACAAAAATTAGAATTTCCAATTTGTGACGAAATGGACGACCTCACCACGATCTTTGTTTCTCTCCGGTAGTATCGGTACATTTATGGTACTGATTATTATTATGTGCTGTCAATTATCGCACTTTTCTTTCTTTTTTTCTTTTTCTGCTTGTGTGGCAAATATTTTGTAGGTGCAAACATTTGTTGAAACTCCTCTCTGTGATGTCGCCTGTTTGTTACCCGGTCATCCTAGCTTGCGGTGAGCAACTGAGATAAGATAGTCGCCGGCGTGTTTAGATTAAACCACTGATAAGCGACTCGTTTGTTAACAAGCTGGGCAAACACGGGGTTTTTCGTACTCATGAGACAGATAACGAGATTACTGTCTGTGTGACACATGTGGGCAGACAAGTGTGACATAATCGCTTCCGGGCCGACTTGTTATGACAACCTTACTTTCTAATAAAGTAATAAGTATTACAGCTTACCCATGTTGTCATGTGTGTCTACCGATCTGCTTGTGAGAGTGTATGCAAGGCATCAGATGTCCATATATGGTAATACGTGACCTTCGCAAGCGCACACCTTATTTCACGTGGGACTATTTTGAAAATATCGCACCCTATCTGCATGATTTGAAATGATTGGATCTTTCTGATTAGATTCATAACAACAATGCAATGCGTGGGAAGATAGGAATATAGTCTGACCATTTCGCAGTTTTATTTCCCTGTGAACTTCCCACTCGCCAAGACAACATCAGTCCTCGCCAGAGTGAAGACTAGATTCGTAATTCCGTTTTTAACCGGACCTTTTATTGGAGAACCAAATAAGACTTACAAAGCACAGGAAATCTACATTTTAATAAGGAACACCGGGACTAGGAAACTGAAGAAACACGCGGAGTCAGAGAGGGAATCTATTGTCAAATTAAAGATACCCCAGACGCGTGTAAGAGACCGACTCGTCTCTTTCATTCATCTGAGCAACATGTCGGTAGCCAAGATTGGCGTAAGTAGTGCATTTTTCATTCTATGTTTCATTACTAACATGTGAACTAACATATATGTGTATATATTACCATGTGAATTTTAATATGTGACACTCGCTTGTGGATGTCAAAGTCATTTGAGGCTGGCAACCTCAGCGTATAGAATGATGATTCATGAACCACCACTGCACGAGCTGGTGATTGCTTTATTGATAGTTTCGTAAAGAGAACTAAAAGCATAAAGTAGTTCCAGGGTCCCTATGGAGCAGGGAGGGAAAGATGAAAGAAATGATGTACTTTCTAAATATACTACTTACATTTTCAAAACAGTGTAAATGTCCCTATAAACATAGTCACTTTAAAATTAATGTAAGTTTTCAAGCTTTAAACCAGTGTAAATGTCTATGTGAAAATATTCATTTTAAAGTAATGGAAGTTTCAAACTTTTCAATCAGTGTAAAACATAAATGAAAACATATTCAATTTATATTGTGAACACTTTTTAATCAGTGGAGATGTATATGTAAACAGACTCTATCTGCATTATTAACCTTTTCATTTAAATATAAAGTAACTATGAAAGCTATTCTATTTAAATGTAAAGGAAGTTTTATCCCGAGGGATTAAATTTAATTGTCATCGAGGGTAAATTCTGAGTTAATTGGGATGGTGGTATGGGAAGATAGGAACCCATAACTATGGGGTGGAAAACGCCATACTCAGAAGAGCGTTTCGTTCTATTCTATTACCATAGTTATTGGTGGTACCAGCAGAAAGTACCATATCTGGAACAAAAAAGGAACCGTGGCCTAAGCTTTAAGACGCAGGACTGTAACGGATGTATTTGCTGTAACAGCTCCCGCAGGCGGGATGGCTGGACAAAGTTAATATATGGTTTCGCTGATAAATGGCGATCAGCATAAGTCGGGCTTACAGATGGCCGACAGGTGTGTGACTATGGAAATATAACATACGCGAATGTGTATAGGTTCTTTACGTGTGTCTGTGATAAGTCACTCACACCACAGCAACGTAGAAGTCAGGAAATGTTGTAAGACCTGGCAACGTTATACAGTTTATTGACGAGACGGTCACGTAGACATCTGTAGTGAAATGGACAGAGATACAACGGTAAAATATCTCCAAAGATAACATTTAAGGATAAAAACATAATGCGTAGGCTGCGAATAGTACATGATCGCCTAGACCGCGGGTCATCATCCTCCATAATAACTGACTTGCTAGACAGGAGGGGAACGGCGGATCAAAAAGGAAAAAAAATATGACTGGAAAGATTGCGTGAGACTAGAAAGGCTAAGGAGACGCAATTGGGGGGGAAACGGAGAAAAGTCACGTTTCCCAAGTTGACATAAAAAGTAAGCAACTCGACAGAAGGGACCATAGATATGTTACGCCACAGTCATTTATTGGACGCTTTTGCGCGATACCAAGCCCTTGATTTGAATTCAGCGGCTAAACGCAGATGTTAGGAATATTACAAAAATTAAAAAGTACTTTTTTCTTAATATTAATGTTAGGAATATAAAAATTAGCTGGCCAGATGGCCTATTCTGAGCAGTGAACTAATATGTTCTTAATTTTACAGACGGATAGATAATATTGAAGATAATGACAAAAGACAGTGTTGTTCACATCATCGACAGACTGTATTGAATCTAAAAGTGTCGCTAATTGCACAAAAAAAACACGACTTTGGGACGCAGGTGTTCAAATTTACTTAGTATGGAGGAGAGGGTTTTTGGGTGGTAGCTGTGTCTAAATATAACTTTTAACGACAAAATTTTGGAGGGGAGAGAAAGGTTGGTTCAAAAATCAAGTACATTTTGTAGAAACACAAGTAGAGTCGGACAGACTAACAGATAACCATCCATACTTGACTGAAGCATGACTGAAATGACTTTATGGTAGGAAATTTGAATTTAAAATAAACCTAGGCAGTGATTGGCCACAGACAATCATATCATTAGCGCTCAGACGCGAAAGTGGGGCCATTCTTCAATAGTTGTTCAGTGATAGACACAGATTTTAAAGTGTGGTGATTTCCATATGAAAGAAAGTGTAATAAATTTAGGGACGCCATACTATAGCCAGCAGCTCAGCTGAGTTTTGCTAGCAATTCTGTGTTATTTATTCATAATCTGGTAAGATTGAAATTATTTCCTTATATATTTCGAATATTGTTTCATGTTCGAGTGATTTGATACTGCCATATCGAAATCTAGCCTTACAAACAAGTAGGGATTTGCTCTAGACCCCCCGCCCTAGTCAGGGTCTAGGGACCAACAATGTACATAAACTCCAGCAAGGGTTAGGCAAGACAGATCAAGTGTTGAGAATAATGAAACATATTACCTATCCTCTTTTAGGGCAGACAACTAATAAATATTTTTCAGAATCTATAGTCTGGGAGGATCTATCTGATGTAAAACCACCATGGTAAATGTGCTGTTTGGTCAGAGAGATCTGACCTGTCTGTATGATGTGGTTGTTGTGTCAGTGTTGTGTCCAGACGTGGGTAGAGAATAGATTTTGACACATGGCCCATACTTTGATTGCAGAGCTGCGAGTTTCTGTTGTCAACCAAGCAGTGTGTCTATTCAGTTGGTGACTTTACTCGAGTGTATCTGTGCAGTACTTGTGACAGAGACCACCATTATTGCCCGCCAGCACGGAGAGGTGGGACCACCTGATTTCAGCACCAGAGCTACAACTACCAGATGAGTGAGCCTCTGGTCTGCTGGACATTCACCAACGCTGTGTAGTTACTAATACCCCCCATAAAAATTCCCACCATTTTCTGGACACTGTGTAGTCAATATAGACAGGTGTGATGAGGCCACCCCCAACAGCACAAACAGTAACTATCCTCCCAAGTAGATGACTACTAGAACATTTTAATAAAACTAACTAGTATAGTACATATATATGTACACTATTGCATTTATGATATAATATTCCATGCATTTCTTTCATAATCTCTAAATCCTTTTAAGTTCTGGTCAACCTAAAAAATTGATCCAGAACAAAATAAATGTAATATAATTCTATCAAAAAAATTTTACACACGTGAGTTAGTTCAGTGTATTTTAACATTTATTAATATTATTAGTCTTGTTAAATATCTGTGGGTATATCTATAACCTATTACACCACACTACATAGCATAACCCTAGACACTTTACGTAGCCACATTCATTAAAAAAAAAAAAATTAAGTGTGAGGTCGTAGTGGTAGCAAGAAAGGCCTTCTGACAATTCACAACTACATTTTATCTCAGGAGCCTTCACAGCTGGCCTCATACAATTACAATTAGTAATATCACCATCATACAATACCATCAACACCACTACATAAATTGGGGTCTTGTCCAGGGATAATTAGCCCCACAGTAATATTAGGATCTCCTGGTGGGAGAAATAAAAGTAGGGAAATAAATTGTAAAATTTCCTTTAAAATTAAAAGTGTCCCTGCAGATAAAAGTTGGTGAATCTTCACAGCCAGTAATAATTAATTAGTTAACTGGTTAGTTAGAATTAGTTAGACTATAGTCATAAGAAGTACTTAGTGTATTTACTGGTTAGAAATTTAGCTTGTATATTATTATATTGTCTAAAAAGTATGGCGGAGCTGGCAAAATTTAGATCAGCTGCTGTGCTCACCGCGAAGGAGATGGGAATGGATGGTCAAATTTTAATTCAATACGTAACGGCTGAATGTGATAAATATATTGAACGGGAAGAAAGGAGGTTAGCTGAAGAGAAGAGGTTAGAGGCTGATAGAGACATTAAGAGGCTGCAGATTGAGGCAGAAGAAAAACGACAGCAAAGGGAGGCAGAAGAAAAAAGGTTGACTGCCGAAAGGGAGGCAGAAGATAGAAGGTTGCAAAGGGAGGCAGAAGAAAAAAGGTTGACTGCCGAAAGGGAGGCAGAAGATAGAAGGTTGCAAAGGGAGCACGAATTACGACTAAGGGAGCTGGAATTACAAGGCCAGGCTCCTGAAAATGGTGCCAGCCCTTTTGCCTCAGATGCTACGCCTAGTCTGGGAGCCTCAAACTCCGCTATGGGGTTTCATTTAGACCATTTTGTTGAAAAAAGACGATGACATAGAGGGGTACCTAGGACGTTTTGAGTTATTAGCTACTACATATGGGTTAGAGAGAGAGAGGTGGAGCTTAAAGCTATCACAGGGATTGAGAGGTACTTCTTATGAAGAATTTGCTAAAATGAACAGGGAAGACCAAGACAATTATGACATGTTAAAGCAGGCTTTGTTATTAAGGTACGAGAAGAATGGTGAATTTTATCGTAAGAAATTTAGAAATGCCAAACTGTTGTCTGGGGAGACATACCACCAATTTCTCTGCTAGACTAGAAACCTATTTGGAGAAATGGACGGCTCTGGGGAAGACCCAAGATCTTAAAGAAATGATCATGATTGAGCAATTGAGAGAGTCCATGGCTCCAGACATGAGAAAATTTCTCATGGAACAAGGTGCAGAGAAGTTGGGGGAAATTTTAAATGTTGCTGAGAGGTATCAGGCAGCCCAGGCAGAGGTAAGTGGTGCTAAAAAGAAGCACATAGATAATTTTAAAGCTCCACAGCAATTTAATAAATTTGATAATAGAGAGCAGGGAAATAAAGGTAGGACAAATTTTGAGCGGCCAAGAAATGACTATCGCGACAGAAACTCACAGTTCAATGACCAAAAGTTCAATGAAAGAAAACCGTTGAACCAAGGAAAAAGATGGTGTAAATGGTGCAAGAAGGATAACCATAACACCGAATTTTGTAGAAGGAAACCTTCAAACATTGCTGCAATGAAGTCGGGGACGCAAAGATTAAAGGTTAATCCTAAGGGACAACAGGAACCTTATCACCCCCCCAGTTTGTGAGGATGTTATTTGTAATGGGGTCACCATAAGGTGCCTTTATGATACAGGTTTGGATTATGATTCAGTTGTGAAGTCTAGCCTAGTGGACCCAAGTCAGTATACCACAGAAACAGTGGAAATACAAGGGGCGACCAAGGACATACCACTCATGACACTTCCCATCGCAAGGATAACGGTGAAAACTCGCTATGTGGAAGGAGAAATCAGAGCAGCAGTGATAGATGAACCAATCTACCCTCTGATATTGGGTGTAGATACGTCTTCTTGGGGAATCCCGAGAGACCTGTGATCATGGCGACAGTGCAGACCAGGTCACAGAAGAAGGAGGAAGAAGGTGAACCTATAAATGCTCATCCAGAGGAGATGAGGAAGGCGCAGGCTGAGGATAGGACACTCAAGCCCTGTTTTAAAAAATTGCCCAAATGCCACACACCTCCGAGCAAGGGGGAATATTTCATGAAGAACAAACTCTTATACAGGAAGGCCGGAACTGGAACAAATGGTCACAACCAGCTGGTTCTTTCCCACTTCATATAGAGATAAAGTGATGGAACTCGGGCATGCGATTCCCTTCAGTGGTCACATGGGGATCAGCGCCACAGGACAGCGTATAGCTTGTCATTACTTCTGGCCAGGGATAACGGAGGATATAAAAAGATATGTCAAATCCTGCCCAGAATGTCAAAGGGTAGCTCCAAAGCACTGGACTGCTCCTGCAACTCTAGGGGAAATGCCCATAGTGGGAACACCTTTTGATAGGGTTGCAGTGGATATTGTAGGACCTCTCACTCGGACCAAGAGGAGGAACAGTTACATCCTTACTCTGGTGGACACTTGTTCTATGTGGGGAGAGGCGGTAGCCCTGCCATCAATTGATTCAAAACATGTAGCAGAGGCACTACTTACAATATTTACCCGATTAGGATTCCCGCATCAAATCTTGACGGATAATGGATCTCAGTTCAAGGGGAAACTAACGGAAGAAGTTTTTAAGCTTGAAGCCAGGCACTTTCATTGTAGTCCGTACCATCCACAAGGGAACGGCCAGGTAGAGAGGTTCAACGGGACTCTCATTTCTATCCTGAGAAAGCTGGCACACGAAAAACCGGATCTGTGGGATCAATTCCTGCCCGCCGCATTGTTTGCGTACCGGGAGGTACCACATAGTTCAACCGGGATGGCTCCCGCAACTCTGCTATTTGGGAGGCCAATAAAAGGTCCATTAGAAGCCCTATTAAGGACCTGGACAGATGAGAAGGCGGAAGAGACTGTTACCTCATCGTATCAATATGTGAACGAACTGACCACTCGTTTGAAAGCTGGATGGAAACTGGCAAATGATAATTTGAAACAAGCCAGGAAGAAACATGCAGCATATTTTAATAGGAAGGCAAAGGACAGGGAACTGGCAGTCGGAGAGAAGGTGCTGCTTCTACTACCCGGAAGCCAGAATAAATTACAAATTGGTTGGCAAGGTCCATATACGGTTCTAGAGAAGGTGTCTAGAACAAACTATAAAATTGACAAAAAGGGGAAGGAAAAAGTTTATCATGTAAACCTGTTAAAGAAGTATCTGGACAGACCACTCCAGGAAAGCACCCCCTTATTGACCTTGGCTATTGCAACCCAGATGCAAAAAGAACCACTCACCTCACATGAATACCCATTACATCCTTGTGAAACAGCAGCACAGGTAAAAGTAAGTAAGCACCTGACTAAAAACCAGAGGGAGAGAGTTCAACAGGTTCTGGAGGAACATACAGATGTATTAACAGATAAACCAGGCCATACAAATTTGCTACAGTATGACATGAAACTGGTAGACTCAAACCCAATCTGTATGAGAGCCTACTCTATTCCGTTCGCGAAGGAGAAGGCATTGAAGGAAGAAATAGAGTATTTGTTGAAGGAGGGGATTATTTCGCACAGTGAATCATCTTTTAGTTCTAGTGTCGTTTTGTTGAGAAAACCGTCTGGGGAACACAGATTGTGCATAGATTACAGGAAACTGAATGCTGTCACAGAAGGACAAGTGGATCCATTACCAGACACAAAACAGTTATTTGCCAGACTGAACAAGGCAAAATACTTTTCAAAGGTGGATCTTAGTAAAGGCTATTACCAGATCCCAGTGAAGCCTGAAGTGAGACCTTATATGGCTTTTAGCACTTCGGATGGACATTATGAATTCAATATGCTACCATTCGGACTGAAAAATGCTCCGAGTGTGTTTTCAAGGATGATGCGCAAATTGTTGGATCCCCTGAATAACCCATGTATCACGAATTTCATGGATGATATTCTCGTCGCCACAGAGACATTTGAAGAACACATTGAAGCTCTGGAGATGTGGTTTGATAGACTTCGGGAGGCGAACTTAACTGCTAGGCCAACAAAATGTTGTATTGGATGCAAAGAGTTGGAATTCTTGGGACACACTGTATATCAGGGTAATATGACCCCTGATCCTAAGAACTTGGAAAAACTGCAGAGAGCACCTAGGCCGCAAACAAAAAAGGACGTGCGATCATTCGTGTCGTTATGCGGATTTTATCAGAAATACATCAAAAATTTTAACGCTATATGTGCTCCTCTGACTGATTTGACTCGCAAGGGACTTCCAGATAAAATTATTTGGACTGCACAATGTGAACTAGCGTTCCAAGAGTTAAAGGAAAAACTCACTAGCAAGCCTATTCTCAAACTGCCTGATTTGACACAGGACTTTGTCTTAAGAACCGATGCAAGTAATGTGGGACTCGGAGGGGCTTTGTTGCAAAGATCATCTTCACCTGATGGGGAACTTAAACCAGTCGCTTATGCAAGCCGCAAATTGAATAAGGCGGAACAAGGATACTCCACAAGCGAAAAGGAATGTTTAGCATTAATCTGGGCAATAAAGAAGTTTCAAATCTATCTGTATGGTAGGACATTTGTGGTGGAGACGGACCATCAGCCTCTCGTGTTCTTGTCTCAGGCTAAGCATGAAAACGCAAGATTGCTGAGGTGGTCTTTGTTGCTTCAACCTTATCAGTTTAGTATCCAATATATCCCAGGCAAATTGAATGTCGGTGCAGATTTCCTCAGTCGGCACCCCTGTGATCAAAATTAGAGTAGTGGCAACGTGAGGAGTAATTTTACCTATGTGTATCGCTGGTGTTGGAACTTGCCATAGGCATGTTTTCAAGTGGGGAGATGTGTAGTGAAATGGACAGAGATACAACGGTAAAATATCTCCAAAGATAACATTTAAGGATAAAAACATAATGCGTAGGCTGCGAATAGTACATGATCGCCTAGACCGCGGGTCATCATCCTCCATAATAACTGACTTGCTAGACAGGAGGGGAACGGCGGATCAAAAAGGAAAAAAATATGACTGGAAAGATTGCGTGAGACTAGAAAGGCTAAGGAGACGCAATTGGGGGGAAACGGAGAAAAGTCACGTTTCCCAAGTTGACATAAAAAGTAAGCAACTCGACAGAAGGGACCATAGATATGTTACGCCACAGTCATTTATTGGACGCTTTTGCGCGATACCAAGCCCTTGATTTGAATTCAGCGGCTAAACGCAGATGTTAGGAATATTACAAAAATTAAAAAGTACTTTTTTCTTAATATTAATGTTAGGAATATAAAAATTAGCTGGCCGGATGGCCTATTCTGAGCAGTGAACTAATATGTTCTTAATTTTACAGACGGATAGATAATATTGAAGATAATGACAAAAGACAGTGTTGTTCACATCATCGACAGACTGTATTGAATCTAAAAGTGTCGCTAATTGCACAAAAAAAACACGACTTTGGGACGCAGGTGTTCAAATTTACTTAGTATGGAGGAGAGGGTTTTTTGGGTGGTAGCTGTGTCTAAATATAACTTTTAACGACAAAATTTTGGAGGGGAGAGAAAGGTTGGTTCAAAAATCAAGTACATTTTGTAGAAACACAAGTAGAGACGGACAGACTAACAGATAACCATCCATACTTGACTGAAGCATGACTGAAATGACTTTATGGTAGGAAATTTGAATTTAAAATAAACCTAGGCAGTGATTGGCCACAGACAATCATATCATTAGCGCTCAGACGCGAAAGTGGGGCCATTCTTCAATAGTTGTTCAGTGATAGACACAGATTTTAAAGTGTGGTGATTTCCATATGAAAGAAAGTGTAATAAATTTAGGGACGCCATACTATAGCCAGCAGCTCAGCTGAGTTTTGCTAGCAATTCTGTGTTATTTATTCATAATCTGGTAAGATTGAAATTATTTCCTTATATATTTTGAATATTGTTTCATGTTCGAGTGATTTGATACTGCCATATCGAAATCTAGCCTTACAAACAAGTAGGGATTTGCTCTAGACCCCCCGCCCTAGTCAGGGTCTAGGGACCAACAATGTACATAAACTCCAGCAAGGGTTAGGCAAGACAGATCAAGTGTTGGGAATAATGAAACATATTACCTATCCTCTTTTAGGGCAGACAACTAATAAATATTTTTCAGAATCTATAGTCTGGGAGGATCTATCTGATGTAAAACCACCATGGTAAATGTGCTGTTTGGTCAGAGAGATCTGACCTGTCTGTATGATGTGGTTGTTGTGTCAGTGTTGTGTCCAGACGTGGGTAGAGAATAGATTTTGACACATGGCCCATACTTTGATTGCAGAGCTGCGAGTTTCTGTTGTCAACCAAGCAGTGTCTATTCAGTTGGTGACTTTACTCGAGTGTATCTGTGCAGTACTTGTGACAGAGACCACCATTATTGCCCGCCAGCACGGAGAGGTGGGACCACCTGATTTCAGCACCAGAGCTACAACTACCAGATGAGTGAGCCTCTGGTCTGCTGGACATTCACCAACGCTGTGTAGTTACTAATACCCCCCATAAAAAATTCCCACCATTTTCTGGACACTGTGTAGTCAATATAGACAGGTGTGATGAGGCCACCCCAACAGCACAAACAGTAACTATCCTCCCAAGTAGATGACTACTAGAACATTTTAATAAAACTAACTAGTATAGTACATATATATGTACACTATTGCATTTATGATATAATATTCCATGCATTTCTTTCATAATCTCTAAATCCTTTTAAGTTCTGGTCAACCTAAAAAATTGATCCAGAACAAAATAAATGTAATATAATTCTATCAAAAAATTTTACACACGTGAGTTAGTTCAGTGTATTTTAACATTTATTAATATTATTAGTCTTGTTAAATATCTGTGGGTATATCTATAACCTATTACACCACACTACATAGCATAACCCTAGACACTTTACGTAGCCACATTCATTAAAAAAAAAAATTAAGTGTGAGGTCGTAGTGGTAGCAAGAAAGGCCTTCTGACAATTCACAACTACATTTTATCTCAGGAGCCTTCACAGCTGGCCTCATACAATTACAATTAGTAATATCACCATCATACAATACCATCAACACCACTACAACATCATAGCAAGACAATTCACAGCATACTCATGAAGCAACATGTAAGTAAATCCATAACAACGGTTGCATAAACCACCACAGCAAATCATGGGCATTAAGTACAAAATATCCATCAGGAAACATGAATCAGCAAATAGGTGAATAGGCTGCAGGACATGGCAGCACATATTTCATCTCATAATAGGACAGCAAAAATATCATTCCAGTTCTCAATAGTCCATGACTGAATCAATATAAATACAATGCATTAACAAGCCAAGGAGATCCGTGGCTTTGAGTAACAAGTTCCCTGGGAGAAAACAACATTCTCTTCAACACACTATCTATCTGCAAAACAATCCCTCACAAGAATATGAATATAGAATAATGGCCTGTACAATCCGTGGCCTCATAATATCTTCAATAAAGTACCTTCTGCAATTATCAAATATTCCTTTCACAAAAGGATATACTGTAATACTGGAACACACCAAAAGGAAACATGTATACTGGAACTTCTAGAGAAATGGTAAAAACGGCATTTCCAAGCTCTACCAGCAAAAGTACTGTCACGAAAAAATTAGCTGCTTAAAACAGCTTCAGTACAATTCATTAAAGCGCGAACTCGCAACTTGAGATGTGAGCAGAATTCATCCGCCTTTCCCCCCAAAACAATATCCTAGAACCTTCGACCCAATTCCTTATCATATTTTTTTTTAATAAAGAAACAACTAGTCGGGTAACAGTTTAAACATTACTCCGCAACAACCCCCAACTAAAAATTCTCTCATCACGCAGAGCATGTTAACTATCGTATACAAATAATCGACCCGTACATTCCAGTCTTTAACACTTAACTGTCCTTAATTAGAATATGACTTAACAAGGACCCACGTGTAGACTCTACCTTGGCGTTTTCTGTGAAACGAGCTACAAACCGACAACCTTGATCAGAGACCAGCGTGAGCAGTGTGAAAAGAATCCAACTATAAGAAGGAGCAGAACCGTCATTGCTTCTCCAGCTCTTCCTTCCATACTTGCAGGTTGGATTGGAGATGTGCCTCTGATTTAGCAATCAGGGAAACAACATCAGCAAATGCCAGCTCCGAAATATAGACCTGTCTCATCTTCCAGTACCCCACTGAATACTTTCTTGTTCTCTCCTTACATGACTTGATAACATCGCCCATGAGGAGTATGAAAAGATAAGGTGACAGGATATCACCTTGTCTTACACCAGTGGTGGTCCTGAACTCTTCTGACTTATGGTTTGCTGTCCTCACATAATTTCTGCAAGACTTGTAGAAGCTCTGTATAGCATGAATCAGAGGTACTTGAATGTTCTTCCTTGCCAAACAGTCCCAAAGTTTGCTCCAGGGGACCCTGTCAAAGGCCTTTTCCAGATCTATGAAACAAAGATGGATCTCACTCTTATACTCAAGGGCCTTTTCACTCAGCTGTCTGAGTGTGAAGATTAGGTCTTGAATACTTCGGTTTGCTCGGAATCCACACTGGACCTCATCCAATTGTGGCTCAGCTAGGCCTCTGAGTCTCGGCTCTAGGATTCTAGAGTAGATTTTACCAGGGACAATGAGAAGTGATATGCCTCTATGGTTTCCACATTGTCGATTGTCACCCTTTTTGAAAATTGGTGTTATGATGGCAATCTCCCAATCCTTTGGTATGGTCTTGTTGCATTACGCTGCCTGTAGGACCCTTAAGAGTAAACAGGTCGCCTGATGCTCCCATGTACTTAACCATTTCTGGTGTTATACCATCATGCCCTGCTGCTTTGCCCATGTTGATTTTCTCCAGTACTGCCTTCAGTTCTTCCATCTTTATGTCATCTTCATCACCATTGATTTCCTCTTCTGTGCTAGTGGTTATCATTTCTGATGTTTGACCTTGCTCACTATCAAGGAGTTCTGAGAAATATTCTTTCCATCTTTCCATTACTTCCTTCGGGGCAGTAAGCAATTTGCTTTGCTTGTCCTTTATAAATTTGAGAGGGCATTGTTTTTTCTTCCTCGAGTTCTTTAGGGTCTTATAGAACAATTTCTGGTTTTCTTGCGCATCTTTTTCTAGTTTTTCTCCAAATTCTTCCCTGGACTTCTGTTTTGCTGCTAGCACCTTGTTCTTTGCTTCTGTTCTGAGTATCACATATTCTCTATATTTCTCTATTTGTCCTGCTGTGTTTTTAGCTCCTAAGTATTGTTTCCATGCCATTTTCTTCTCTCTTATTTTTTCTTTGACTTCCTCTGTACACCAAGGTGTCTTCTTTCTCTTGTTACCAAGTCGGACTTCACCACATGCTTCTGCAGCAGCTGTCTTTATGATGTCCTTGAATTTAAGCCACAGGGTTTCCAAGTCATCCGGTTGTTCCTTTGTGTTTCTCACCGCTGTAGCAATAAGCCCCTGATATCTGGTCTTAATTTCTGGTTCTCTCAGCTTGTAGGTCTTAATGCTCATTTCTCCCGTTTGTTTACTTGGTTTCTTGTGTGATGCTGGGCAGTTCCTAGGCTGAGCAACTCTTTCAGTTGTTCTTTTGATTGTTAGCAGGTAGTGATCACTTCCAATCTCTGGCCCCCTCCAGACTCTAGCATCCCGGACATATTTGAATGAGTTCCTCCTAACAATGGCATAGTCGATCACTGACTTCTCATTCTTTGTTTGTTCACATCTAATGTATGCATGTATGCGCTTATGTGGGAACTTTGTGTTTGTAATGATCAGATTCTGCTCACTGCAGAATCTAAGGAGTCGCTTTCCATTGTCACTGAGAGTATCTTCTCCATATCTTCCGATAACTCCACCCCATCTAGCATGGTCATTTCCAACTCTGGCATTGAAATCTCCGAGCATGATAATTTCATCTAGGCAGTCATCCACTGAAGCAGCTCAAAGAATTCCTCCTTGACCTCTGCTCTCTCATCCTCATTTGGCCCATACACTATTACCAGGTTGACTATGGTTTCTCCTTCTTTTAGTTTTACAACCATAATGCGCTCCGAGACAAAGTTCCATCCCTTGATACTATCTTTCTGGTTTTTGGCCACAATGCAACTGTGACGAAAGTACTGAGATTCTGTCTTTCAAATGGCCCATGTCTTTTTCTCCTTGCATTTAGTTCACTATTTTTGGAGGGATTACAGAAAAATCCTTCTCCATGTTTCTTCTCCTTCTATTATTTACGTTTTTTTTCAAGATGAGATCACGAGGGAGTTTGATCTCGTCTGCATTATGGTTCTTCTTTATGTGTTTAGAATGGGGGTGTAGGGAATTAGACAGTATTTTTCTAGAAGAGAGATTATAGATGCTAGATCAGGATTGGCACCAGATTGTCTTTTTTTAAAGATATTGCGTGGCCATATACGCATTTTTCGGGAGTTAAATTATTTGCGGCCATTTTTGCTTCATTTCCGCAGTATAGGGCTAGGCTTAATCTCGTTTCTTTGTCTAAAACCCATGCACGTTACATCAGAACGATCTAGGTTCTGATTGGCTGAGAGATAACTGCAGTTGAAATGCAGAGCTCTCATTGGCTTTACAACCACGCCGCGCATCGTTTTCCCAACCAGGGGTAAGACATTTTCGAATAGGATTCCCCACCATTTGTGATAAATCCTGAGCTCTTGACGCAGGTAATTTCAGCGTAAGTTGGTAGCATTTATAGTCCGGGCAGCCATTAATTTCCAGTGGTTCCAGTCCAGAATCCAGTGGGGTTCTGTTAACCCTCAGTCATCAAGTCCAGAGTTAGTGGAGAGAGATAGGGTAACATTCTCTCTACTGAAGTCAGCACAGATAGGCAGAACTGTTAGTTTTGGTGAATCATAGCAGAGGACAGCTGCTGAAGTTTAGAGGTGCAGTTAGTTGTGTTCAGGAGATTCCAGGATAGGCTGTGTAGAACCGAAGTCTGTGCAGAGATTGTGTAGTCACTTCGCCGTCGTTCCAGCTATCAGTGGACTTAGAGTTAGAGTTAGAATTTAGAACAGCTAGTTTGGAGTGTAGGCGACATCAAGTGCAGTGTAGTTCATTTCAGTTAACCTTACCTTCTTTCTCCATACAGGTTGCAATTGTGGGAGAAGGGTTGGGGTGGATGCATTTTTAAACTGTGCTTGATTTTGTTTTCAGGAGTGCATCCTCGCACTTGATGTATGGGACATGCATATGTTTGTTGTTTATAGGTGTATAATAAACTTGTATAAATTGTAGCTGGCATCAGTCATTTCCTTTAGTACAGTAGCTATATGTTGTCTGTACCTTGGTGTTTGTGAATCTTAATTGAACCTTATCCCCATAGGGTAGTTAGAGGTGGTTCGAGGCCATAGCAATTTAAACGTCCGAAGTGGCGAGGAAAGAATCAACCTCGGTTCTCAACCTCGGAGCCAATGGTCTCAACTTTCACAGTTTGCACTATATTTCTATCTGAATCTATCATTTCAGTCTTTCTTCTTACTATTGCCTTGTCACTATATGTAGACAGTCTCTAGTCCTAAATCCATTTCGTGACAAAGTGGGTGCTATCGTCCGGTGAATCATCTTTGTTACGTTCAATTCTGTGATCTTGACAAAGTGGTGGCGTCGTCCTTGGGATCATCTTTGTTGGGATCAATTCTAGATTCATAGATTGTCTCTGTAGAAAGTTCTGAAAAATAGATTCCAAAAAAAATCCCCTAGACTTGAGCTATATTAAGACTGATCCAGCTATAAGTTTTTTTCCACAGGTTCCAGTTAGTATAGAGGATAGTGGTTGTAAGGTTGTTTATGACTTAGAAGTAATTGATGGCTAATGGAATTTTTTTCTTGACAGGAAAGTAAATTCGGGTTTTGGGTAGCTGGATAACTTGAATTTTTTTCAGGTAGTTATTAGTCAGACTTGGTGCTAGTCTGAGTGCGGGTTTTTTTGCGACAGCATATTCATAGTAGGTAACAGTAAATTTTTCTTGTTCCTTTTTTGTCATTTCCCCTCGTTGTGAGTACTGCTGATTTGTCAGGTAAGATGGCTGAATTGGTCAAGCTACTTACTGCATGGAAGGACGCAGCTAAAAGCATGGGGATGAATGAGGCCGAGACTAGGGCTTACATTATGAGGGAACAGGACCGGCAGACGGAGAGAGAGAAAAGGGAAGGCCCAGGAGGAGAGATAGCAGAGAGGGAAGCCCAGGAGAAGATAGCACAGAGGGAAGCCCAGGAGAAGATAGCACAGAGGGAAGCCCAGGAGAAGATAGCACAGAGGGAAGCCCAGGAGAAGTTAGCACAGAGGGAAGCCCAAGAGGGAGAGGGAGAAGGCAGCAGAGAGACAGCATGAACTTGCCCTGCGTTCACTGGAACTGCAGTACCGATCTTCGGAAGGCAGTTCGGCTAACGGAGATTCTCCCGGAGCAGGGGCAACAGACACCTCAGGAAACGGAGGGCCCCGGATGGCAGCCATGAATTTTCCGCTGGACTCTTTTCCTAACGGGAATGAGAAAATTGAGGTATTTTTAGAAAAATTTGAACGGATGGCAAAGGCATACGGGCTGGATGATAGTCTTTGGTGTCTCAAATTATCTCAATCTCTAAGAGGACATGGATATGAGGTCTATAGCAAGATGCTAGTGGATGACCAGGGTAACTTTGAGGCTCTGCGGAACGCCCTGTTACAGCGATTCCAATGGACTCCCCGGAAGTGCCAAACAATGTTTAGGGAAAGTCGACTGGAGAAAGGAGAAAGTTTTCCCCAGTTCGCAGAGAGGCTGAGGAATTACCTCACTCGCTGGAGAGAGTTGTCGGGTTTGGCTAAATCTTTTGAAGGATTGGAAGAATTAGTTCTGTGCGAACAGATAAAGGCCAACATGTCTCCGGACTTAAGGAAGTACCTGGCGGAGCAGGGCGCCCAGCAACTGGACCAGATTATTCTATTTGCTGAAAGGTTCCAGTCGGCACAGGCCGAAGTACTGGGCCAGAAAAGAAAACACCCTGACCTGCCAGCCCCGGACAAAGGAGCATCTTCATTGCATTCGCCTTCCTCTTCAGCTCACCAACCGCAAGGGCCGTCTCGCAAGGAGCCCCCTCCCAGTCATAACATGCGCTCCCAGCCGCCTAACAGAACACAGGGGCCGACTTCTCATGAACCCGTCAGGAACCGGGGAGATAATGAGAGATATTGTAGGTTCTGTCGGACTACTTCTCATTGGACATCACGGTGCCCAAACAAACAACCCGCTCATCAGATGGCTTGTTTAAGGCCTGTGAGGGTGAAACAAGGGAAGAAGTGGAAACCCTTCCAGTCAGAGAAGTTGTTTTCCAACAGCGGGCCAGCAGAAGTGAACGGGACTGAGACTACATGCTTATTTGACAGCGGGCTTACCTACCCCAGCATAGTCGCCCGACATCTGGTGAAGCCCTGGCAGATGACGAAAGAAAAAGTGAATATTGGTGGAGTTTTAAGGAAAGGGACTTCACAGTGCTTTCCCGTAGCCAATATTAAAGTGAAATGTAAGTTCGTGTCTGGCACCATCAAGGCAGCTGTAACGGCTCAGCCGGCCTACGACTTAATTCTCGGTAACCCATATTTGGTTTTGGGGAACCCGACCACACCGATCCTTGCTGATGCAAGGGGGCCTACTGCAGGCCAGAAACGTGAAAAAGGAGAACCCCTAATTCACGAAGCCCCGAGAGAGCTCGAACATAACTGTCGTGCTAAGGAGAGGTTCAATGCCTCCGACGACAGCGGTATGTTATTTGCAGAGGCAAATTCGCCCGCCAGCCCTGTTCAGCCAACCGGCCAAACAGTGGTGACGACGCCTCTGATTCCGGAAGTACACTCTTTGTTGTCGGGAATTAGGCCCCCGATGGTATTAGCTCCTTCAAGTGAGGGACATACTGACAAGAGCGGTATTACATATGTCAACGACCAGCGCCATCTTCATAGGGCACAAGATAGCGGTCTGAGCGAGCATATAGTTCCAACCAGCCCTGGAGCCCCATCCGACCAGCACTTTACTCAAACGGAGGAGGACAGTGATCTGAGTATCCGTTTGCCTATAGACGGAGATGGGCCCCACAACTCTCGTATCTCGTTTACAGGAAACGACTCTTGTAACGAGCAGCCTGAAAAATTGGCTATCTTTTCCAATTCGTTTCACGGAACATTGGAACCAGTTACTGAGAGCTTTAACTCAGATTCTCCGCGATCTAACGGGATCTTTAAACCGTCAAGTGTCACTGCAGGACACATTCCAACTGACGCCAGTAACTCTCACAGGGGAGGGCAAGGTTGAAGGTAGAACCAGGGTGTTAGACGGAGAGCTCCCGTGGTCTACAGTTTCATCTCACCAACTTTTCAGGCCAGAAAAGAGTGAGAAAAGCGACCTTACGCATTTGCAAGGAGCTATTTTGGAGAGCTCTGTCCCGCTTCAGATTGGTAGGGGAAGAGCGAGTCCAGAACCGCTGCCAGGGGCAGATCTTACCTACCTTTCTTCAAAGGTAGAAGCTATTGAGGTCGATCGTGATCCAATAGACACCCAGCAAGAAATCGGAGGCTCTACACCAGTGGAACCCGAGACGTTGCATCGTTCTCGCACGGTACCAGCAGTCACAACCCTGCTGACGCGCAGCGAGGAAGTCGTCATCGCCAGGTCGCCACAGCGCCCGTCGGTCACATCAGCTGACCAGGACAGCCTTTTGACGGTCATAGCAAGGGAAAGTTCAGACCCGCCATTAGACGGCACAGGTCTGAAGAGAGATCAACTCTCCCAACGGAGCATAGGAGCTCATTCTAGGAGAGGAAGAAGGAGGAAACGCAAAAGAGGAAGGTCGAAGAACACTGAATAGGAGGGGTAAGGACAGACAGCCTTGTAGACAGAGTTAAGGGCCAGTGTGAAACACAGAGATTTCAGTAATGAGATCGATGCTCAATCTTCGAAGGTGGGAGTGATGTGACGAAAGTACTGAGATTCTGTCTTTCAAATGGCCCATGTCTTTTTCTCCTTGCATTTAGTTCAATATATTTTGGAGGGATTACAGAAAAATCCTTCTCCATGTTTCTTCTCCTTCTATTATTTACGTTTTTTTTTCAAGATGAGATCACGAGGGAGTTTGATCTCATCTGCTTTATGGTTCTTCTTTATGTGTTTAGAATGGGGTGTAGGGAATTAGACAGTATTTTTCTAGAAGAAAGATTATAGATGCTAGATCAGGATTGGCACCAGATTGTCTTTTTTTAAAGATATTGCGTGGCCATATACGCATTTTTCGGGAGTTAAATTAATTGCGGCCATTTTTGCTTCATTTCCGCAGTATAGGGCTAGGCTTAATCTCGTTTCTTTGTCTAAAACCCATGCACGTTACATCAGAACGATCTAGGTTCTGATTGGCTGAGAGATAACTGCAGTTGAAATGCAGAGCTCTCATTGGCTTTACAACCACGCCGCGCATATGACGTCACGAAGTCGGCGCGTGGGGGTCTTGATTATAAAAAGGCCTATATTTCATAGTTTCTTTCTCTTTTAATGAAAAAAAATTGCCAAAGCCGGGTTGCCAGTCAAGTCGATTGCCTTCAGTTGGACATTCGAGATTTGCAGGTGCCGGCTTTGTGTGGGAATGAGAGCGGAATTTTGAGACCACAAAATTTCTCCCACGGCAAAGTTGGGGCATTCGCAGAACCGCAAGGGTTTTTACGTTAGTTGCCAGTAGTGGACGGAGAGGAAGAAAATACGTTTTCCCAACCAGGGGAAGACATTTTCCAGCGAATAGGATTTTTGTGGATAAATCCTGAGCTCTGACGCTCGTTACACACGCAGATTTGGCAGGCTGCCAGCGGTGTGGTAATTTTGTGTTCGTTTCTTCACGGCCATAATAAAGCCGACAGCCCAGTTATAGGTACTCGGGCAGGTAATTTCCGAGTGGTAGAAGTCCGCTACAGTTCCAGTCCAGAATCCAGTGGGGTTTTGTTAACCCTCAGTCATCAAGTCCAGAGTTAGTGGAGAGAGATAGGGTAACATTCTCTCTACTGAAGTCAGCACAGATAGGCATAACTGTTAGTTTTGGTGAATCATAGCAGAGGACAGCTGCTGAAGTTTAGAGGTGCAGTTAGTTGTGTTCAGGAGATTCCAGGATAGGCTGTGTAGAACCGAAGTCTGTGCAGAGATTGTGTAGTCACTTCGCCGTCGTTCCAGCTATCAGTGGACTTAGAGTTAGAGTTAGAATTTAGAACAGCTAGTTTGGAGTGTAGGCGACATCAAGTGCAGTGTAGTTCATTTCAGTTAACCTTACCTTCTTTCTCCATACAGGTTGCAATTGTGGGAGAAGGGTTGGGGTGGATGCATTTTTTTAAACTGTGCTTGATTTTGTTTTCAGGAGTGCATCCTCGCACTTGATGTATGGGACATGCATATGTTTGTTGTTTATAGGTGTATAATAAACTTGTATAAATTGTAGCTGGCATCAGTCATTTCCTTTAGCACAGTAGCTATATGTTGTCTGTACCTTGGTGTTTGTGAATCTTAATTGAACCTTATCCCCATAGGGTAGTTAGAGGTGGTTCGAGGCCATAGCAATTTAAACGTCCGAAGTGGCGAGGAAAGAATCAACCTCGGTTCTCAACCTCGGAGCCAATGGTCTCAACTTTCACAGTTTGCACTATATTTCTATCTGAATCTATCATTTCAGTCTTTCTTCTTACTATTGCCTTGTCACTATACGTAGACAGTCTCTAGTCCTAAATCCATTTCGTGACAGCAACCCACGCCCCCTTTAGCTCTTTCAGACGTGGGTACACCACTGTAGAGCAGTGTGTTGCCATCGAGATCCATGACTCCTTGTCCCTTTTTCTTTGTTTCCGTTATAGCCAAGATTTCTAATTTTGCTTTCCTCATCTCTTCCACCAGCTCCTCTTCTTTCCCATTTATACTTCTTGTGTTCCATGTTTCATAAGTTGTAGTCCGTAGTCCATTCCAGTTCGTCGCCTTTAGAATCAGTCCGGTTTTCTCTCTTGTAGTTCGCATAATCGTGTTTTAAGCAGACAGGTGATTGGCCTGTTGTGCCTTTGCATGGTGGAGGGGCTGCCTCCTTACGGCCTCCATGCAGGCCGCCTTCCTCCTTTTTCAGCCGGGCTTGGGACCGGCCTAGGCGGAGCTCACATTATTTCCAACTGTTAAAACCTAAAGTGATTATTAAATTTTGTTATTTGTAATGTTACAAATTTAACTTCGATTTAATCTTTTTAAAGTTACTGCATGTTTGTCTCAGTCAAATTACTACACACACTCTAAACAGAGCTATACTAGAATAATAGAATACCTTTGAGTAAATCAGGGGTGGGGGCTTAAACGAGCTGAACTTAAGAAGTGCTTAAATCCTTCACAAAAGCGTCGGCAGAATTACAGAGTTAACATACTCAGCCAAAGCAGTATTGTTCTCGCTTATTCTGAATATCTTGTGAAGACTCCCTTTGTAATAGAAGTGTATCACCCTTCTATCTACATCTCTGCCGAGAGTAATCGTGTGAGAAGGTAGATACCTTTGAAGCCCATATTAGATACTCTTGAGTTTTGGCCACTGTTGGACCACTACTGCCAAGCAGGGGAGGCAATACCGTCACACGATTCAAATGTCAAGTTGTATGGCTCTGAAACATTGAGAACAAAGACAACCAAAAAGCTACAGACCTTCATAAATGGATGCTTGCGTAAAATAGAAGGATTGAAGGGGTATGACAAGATCACTAATGCGGCACTGATGACAAGAACCAGACAAGTGACAGTGGATCATGAGATGAGAAGAAGACGCTGGAGGTGGATAGTACACGCATTGAGAAAAACCAGACAGTCCTTGTTCTGGAATCCTCAGGGTATAAGAGGCAGAGGAAGACTAAAAACACATGGAGAAGAGAACTGGAGATAGACATGAAGGGGATGAAGAATACATGGAAAGACCTTGAGCTGATGGCACAGGACAGGAAGATTTGACATACGTTTGTTGATGGTGTATGCTCCTTGAGGAGTTAAAAGGTGAAAGAGAGAGACAGAGAGTGGACATGTATTGTACCTTACGCAGGTTTATAAAAAGTTCACATTGATTGGCTGATAAATATAGAATACTTTTTCCACGTTACGTTTGGTACTTGTTAGCTTTTTGTTATGTTATTCATTTACTGCTCAAAGTCAGTGCTTCTAAGTCTTCTTCTTCTTCAAGTACTTTATCTGGTGGCGTAGGCAATCATGTCTTTCCACAACTTACTGTCTCCAGTAGTGTTAATCAATTCTGTTGCTGATTTCTTTCCATGCCATGATGTCTAACTGACCGGTATGGTCTCATTTTTTCGTCATCCCTCTGCTTTTCATTCCATTGTTTCTGTTGTAACAATACTTGTCAGCTTTCTTCTTCTCAAAATATGCCCGAATAAAGTGGATTGCCTTCTTCTAACGTGCGTTGGCTTCTTCTGTGGGCTGGCTTCTTTCAAAACATCCTCATGACTCTTTTTTAGCTGTCCGTGGTATTCTTACAATTCTTCTGTAAAACCACATCTCTGTGTCCTACAGGGCGTTTCCTGCTTCTTTACTAACTGTACATTTCTCACTTCCATATGTCAGGATTGGCTCTATATAACTCTGAAGAGCTCTCAATCGACAACGACTTATTGCATAAGATGTATTTTTATTTTATTTTATGGAACGCTGCTTTTTTCCGGACTATTGAACTCTTTACTTCTACGATGCATCCTCCATTTAATGTTATTAACCTGCCTAGGTGTTTGAATCTATTGATTTGGTTCAAGAGTATTCCAATTACTTGGATAGTGCATTCCAGAGAAGTAATTTTCTTCCTGATTACTTCTGTTCTTTTTGGGCGATTTAGGCTAAGGCCTTTATTTTCACTTAATTGTCGATATTGTGTCAATCGATTCCTTTAACTTTTTTCACTTCTATGCACTGATCTAAAGCTCAATTCACTGGAACTGTATAAAGAGCCATAACAGAACTGCGTACGTACATACTGAACCATAAAAGAATTGTTATATCTATGTACTGACTATAACAGAATTGGTGTTTCTACATACTCAACTTTAACAACAATTGCTGAATCTGAACAGTGAAGAAGAAAAGATTCACTGTATCTAAATATTGAACTATAACAGAACTGGTTTATCTACATACTGAGCTATAATATAAATGTCGTATCTATTTAATGAACCATAACAGAATTGCTGTATCCACATACTGAACCATAACAGAATTGCCGTATCTACATAATGAACAGTAACAGAATTGCTGTACTATCTAATGAACCGTAACAAAATTGGAGTATCCACATAACGAACTATAAAAGAATTGCTATATCTAACAAATACAATGATAAAACACGAATGAATGATTGATCTACGTGCTTATTAACAACTAAATGGCCGTGTCTACATACTGAATGCATGAGAATATTTTTTATCTACATTCTGATCTACAACCAAAATACCAGTTCTAAATTCTCGTGGGAAAAAAGGCGAGACTTTGACGCAAGCTCACTGTAAACTGCTTAAGTTTAAGTCTGGTTTAACACGAACTGTAACAAGTCATTAATAATATCAATTAAGAAATGTAAGTGCCGATCTTTCTCTTGTGGGCTGCTAATTTTAGCCGCTTTTATTCTTTGTACCACAACTGCCTAAACTAACATCTGAATGAAGGTTTCTTTACTTCTGGTCCACCGATCGGATTGACTGTATGGGGTCCGTGTATACACAGTAAGCTAAACATATGAATTTTATTTTCACCAAAATTTTTACTCGGAAAATTATCATCGATTTTTGCATTTAAAGAAATATGTTCTGTTCTTAATGAAGGAGATCAAAATTAGACGCTAAAATATTTTAGCCATTTCAAAAGACATTAACACCTTACTGAAGACCATAATTGAGGACAGAGAAAAAGGCAAGAGGAAGATGGCGCTTTAAGTGAGAAGATAACAGCCAGAGATAGAAGGGAGAGAGTTCCGTAAAAGTTAAGTCTTTAAGTAAACGAGCTAATGCCAGGAAGCTTTATTTCGGCATTGTTGCAGCTTTATTACAATATAACAGGTGTTTTTTTTCTTCAAATAAGTTTTGCTACTTTAGTATACGCCATCAGGCTGCTCGTTGAAAACTCACTACACAGTATTGGGGTTTTTGAAAAGAAATTATATGTTTGACCTACACTGATAGTAGAGGCTATACCAGTTGAAGCACATGGCAAAACTGCATCTCTTTTACCTCTTGTAATATCCATTAGATCAGGAGTTCTCAACCTTTTTTAGCTCATGGCCCCCTTCTGAGCCTAATTTACCTCTGTGCCCCCCCCCCCTCTTTCCCCCCTCTTCCCCCCCCCCCCCCTTTATAGTCGCTATTAGCCAGGAAAAAAGCTCTTCGCCATCTTAATGTGGCCCTCCTCATAGTCGCTGTTAGCTGGAAAAAGGGCACTGCGCCATCTTACTGTGACCCCATAGAAATATAGCATGCCCCCCCCCCCCCCCCGAGGGGCTAAATGGCCCATGTTGAGATCCTGCCTTAAAGTATGCCTATTTTTAAAAGAAGATTTTCCCAGTTCCCACAGAATCATCTTACAAGAATGTTTAGTTTTCTCCGTTGTAAGCCGCGTGCAACACTTCATCAACAAATGCCATTTGATCATCGGCAAGTTTTTAAATTTTGTTTTGAAGTCCGCCTTTAGACCGCGTTTTCAAAATATCCAAGTAAAAACTTTTATATAATAATGGATTAGCCAAAGTGCGTGGTGGTAAACCAAATTTTTTTTTTTTTGGGGTTTTTAAAGCTCAAATTACAACACATTTAAAGTTCATCAAAATGGTAGGGTGAATTAGAATACACTATTTGTTCATTGTTATGTCCTGTATAGTTGCACGGGGTCTCTGATGAAACAAAATATGAACAGGACTACTGTTCCCTCAAGCATGTCGTACAAGGCACTTAATATGAGGTTGTGCATGGGGCTGGCAACCTCATCAGAGAAAACAAATTGTTACAGAAACCACTTCTGAAAGAGCACGTGAAGGTTTTGTGTAGGCTTCCTGCAAGAGAACCAGCTGCTGTAAGGGTGGCTCCATGCTCTATTGTTATTGTTAATGTTAATGTTAATCAGAATCGACCTCACTGCACTCTGGGCAAACCCATTGGTGCTCAGTCTCCCTCAGCAAATGTCGAAGAGTATGAATGCTAATAGTACCTGTAGCACGCTGATTGTACATACGACGGATGCATCCTCTCTCACTTGTTGTTGTTGTCGATATCCCATAGCTGCTGAGCATGTCTACTCTTGGCAGCCCAATGCCATTCTTAGAAAAGTGCAGGTTTCCTGCAGTTTTAATGTTCCATATAGTGAGTTGGTGACTGTCAGAGGTGTCTGTAAACGTTTTTTCGTGGCATTTGTGAGTGATGGACACTCCATGAGGAGGTGTCTGGTTGTTTCATAGGGATGAGAGCAGTGTCTACACATGGGTAGGTGCTGAGGGTTGATACGGTTTAGATGGCTATTGACTCTGGTGTGTCCTGTTCGGAACTGAAAGATAAGACTTTGATTTCTCCTGCTGAGTCTGTTTATGTTGGTTGTCTTTTGGGCGGGTCATTTCATTAAAGACAGTTCGGCCAGTCGGCCCGTTTCCCCATCTGTTCAGCCAGATTTAGTTTGTGTTGTTTCTGAGAATCTGTTTGACTGTTCTCATGCTGGAGGGTCTATCCTTTTGTTGTTTAGAGGCTCCTGTTTTAGCAAGTCTTTCAGCTGTCTCATTTCCAGTTAGATCACTGTGTCCAGGAATCCATTGTAGGGTTACACTGATGGAGTAGGCTATGATCGTTTTGAACCGCTCTTCCTATAAGAAAAATGTCTTTGTTTTCATATGGAGTCTGTTTAAGTGCTTCCAAAACAGACAAGGAGTCACTGAAAATCACTATATCTGATGGCTTTCGTTCCATAAGGTCAAACTGTTGGTGTAGTACTTCAATGGCTGTCTTAATGGCCTCAGCCTCCGCTTCGTAATTTGAACAATTTTCACCACAGGAGTCACATAACTCATAAGAGGATCCATCCGGGTACCATATGCAGACGCCATATCCTGCAAAAGAGGAGGTCTTGAAAGCTGAATTATCTGTGTAGGCCTGGATTGCTGATGTTGGGTAGCTGTTTATGGTCTCCAAGGCACAAGTCTTCGAGACTGTGGGTAGTGTTTCCTTATTGGCCGTTTTATCTATCAGTTGTGTTTTGACAGTTGGTTGATGGACGTTCTCCCAAGGGGGTGGTCCAAAGTATTTGTTTTCCAATTCTCTCTTGCAGGAGATAGTGTTTATCATTTTCTCTTTGGCTATGTCCAGGAGAGATAGTTGTTTCAGTCTTCGTGTGTGTTTCCAAGTGTAAATAAGTACTTTGTTTGGGTGGTCTTTCTCTTGTCCCTGGTATCTCTCTAGAGCTTCAGTCAGTGCTCTTTTACGCCTGATATCCAGCGGCTCTATATTGGCATCTATCTCACATACGGCTGTGGGTGTTGATCTCATCTCTCCATAAATTAACCTGAGAGATTGGTTCTCCACACGGTCCAGAGACGAGATGATATTAGTACTCACAATGGTTTGGAGGGGGAGGTTATAGTCTATCACTGATCTCACATAGCCGAGATATAGTTGACGAAGGGTTTGTTTATCCGCTCCCCAATTTGTACTAGCTAGCCGTTTGATGGGGTTTAGGCACTTACAAGCTTTTTCCCTGAGGTTGCAGGTGTGTCCATCTAGTTTCAATTGTCTGTCCAGTTTTACTCCTAGATAAACTGGGTACTCCTCTTTTGTTAGTGTTTCCCCACTCAGTTTGATGTTGATAGGTCTTTTTGCTATTTTGTGGCTGCAGAAGAAAGTGGTGTATACAGTTTTCTGCGTATTGATTTTAAGTTTCCACAGTTCGCAATATATGTGACAGCTGGTCACGAGCACTAAATAACAATATGTAGCCGCTGGTTACGATTTGGGTGGCAATGGCGACCAGTGTGGGTCGATGACAAGGCTGTATCTTTAGTGCCATACATGGAGGGTCGCAATATACATTTCATGTTTAGCAGACTCTAAATCGTTCTAAGGTCTCTCTCTGCATAGACATCATCATAAAAAAAATGGTGCCTTTATACAAACCGTTCTAATAGGTGAACACATCCCACAAAACTGCAAAACACAGTTTCCTCTAATAACATACTTGTGAATAACATTGAAACTTTCAGTAGTCAGGCATCTCCTCGACCAGAGGTTAACTATACAACCTTTAAAAACCCGGGCCCGCACTAAGGCTGAAATACGTCTACATCACTTAACAGTGAACTCCGTGACTGAACTGTGTTCTGACCGCGATGGTCAGAAATAGCTATCGACGGCTTCATTGGTCAAGCTCGACCAGTGAAGTTATCTTACCAACTAATCTTGCTCAAGATCTTTAGCTATTCTTATATTACTGTTTCACGTACTAGCTAGCGTTAAACACAGGCCCTCCGGTGACATACGTCCCGGGGCTACAAAAATGTATCCTAACGGGAGACATTTTAATCCTATCAAAAGCCAAAAAATACATAACAAACTCAAATATAACCCAAAAAAATAAAATAAAACAAAATATCATGTCAAAACAATCATATCAGTATAAATACAGCATAGACCTATACAAAATCAATGGGTCTAATAACAAAAACATATAATGAAAGGATAATGTAGGACACCATGTCAGGACAGTGGACATAGGTTGGGGAGCAGGAAGAGCCTGAAATGGAATAGCTCTAGGGATATCGTAGTTCATATCAACAGAAATCTTCATAAGTGCGATCCTAGAAATATGACAAAGGATAATTGCGAATAACCAACTTAATAGTAGAGTCCATATGAAATGTCCGAAGGGAAAAGTGACGACAACTGGTTGAACTCTATAGCTCTGAATAGACGTCAAACTGGACAATATTCTACGATACAATGTACATGAGTTTGTATAGAATCATTCATAAAAAACAGAAGTTAAACATCAAAATGTTTTACTAATATGATACAATGGCTGAGATATCATTTTAAAAAATCAACAGTATTAGTAATACCATCAACAGCATTGCATCGCAAAAGTAAATACATAATGGGTGTATGCGTGGTTAATTGCAATAGCATAAGTGAAGATGTCGTATGTTGCAAGGGGTGCTAGCGAGAAGTGGCAACATATGATATGTGAGATGGAAGAGGCGTAGGAATGTCATGTATGCAATATAATGCAAACGTATTATCAATAACCATTAAAGGAATGTGCACTAGTACCAAAAGCATTGTACAAAGATAAAACATTGTGAACCTTGAGCAATGCTCTACGTAATGTATGTGGGAGTATAGATGTTATCCTTGTGAAGAGGAGCGAAGGTCCGTGTAAGGTAATAGTGTAAGTGATAAATGATGTGTATATAATGCGTCTATGTGGCTTTCAAAGTAGTGATAGTGTGACATGAAAAAAAATACATCTCTATTCTTATCCATAATACATAACACATAGAAAATATAATGTTGTCCAAACATATCCGTACGTTGAGTAGCATCATGCAACTCAAAAATAACAAAATCAAAAAAAAAATTTACAAGTTATGTAATAATACCTGCTACAAATTAATATGTAACCGATTTGACTTAACTGCCGTACAAGTGTTGTTTACAATTATGAGGCTGGCGTTAAAAAACATGATAGATAAGCTGTTGATTTGCAGCTATAGTCTACACTTGTGAAGTGAGACTATTAATATTAACCTCTGTGAACGTTCAAAAAAAAAGTATAAAAAAATTGGAGAGCCTGTCCTACAAAAGGAACGATAGCTCTGCGCTATCTATGTACATTACATAGATACTGAAATCTAGTTTGCAATACGGTGAGAGTCTGTCGTAACCGTATTAACTCTCTACGTGACATGGCCAAAACAAAAAAAATCAACGTAAGGAATAATATACAATCTACTATAAAAGTGCATAGTCGCAGTAATATACTATTCAATTATAACAAAATAATGTAATATGTCTTGGAACTCTGTTCGCAATGGTTGCAGGGAGGCGACTAAAGTAATAGTCCATGTGGAAGAGGCGTCAGAGACATCTTTGACTTTCTCGAATAATGTTGCATCTCGCCCAAGTAGTCGGCTGTACGTCTGGGTGCGGACGACTATCGCAAACTTCCACGGCATGTTGCATCTAAGAGTCGGACGTCTGGGTGCGGGAGACTATCGCAAACTTCCGGCTAAGAGAAGAAAGGAACTAACCATTGTCAACCTGCAACAGAAAAAAAATTGTACTGTAAAAAAGTTAGTGCTTGTTAAAAAACATTTGTGCCAGTTCCAAACAGGCAATTTCTTTCGATGACAGTCGCTGATCGTACGTGCGTCCTTTAGGATGGGAAGCAGTTGCTGTGAAATAAGCAACGGGACAACTAGCAGTACCTGGTTCAGTACTGTCTTGACGGTTGGAATGCATAGAACGACGCTTCTTGCGAATCTGTACACGAACATGTTCATGTGAGGGACGAATCCACTTTGCTAAAGGGACGGAGTCGTAAGACGATGATGAATAGTGGCGTTTAATGGCAGTTCTGGAATTAGTTTCCATGGGAACAATATAGGAATCATCATCAGAGGCTACAAGATGTGTTGTCTGGTCAGGCGTAATGTCTTGCCATGAGTTTTCTGTGATGGTTGCCGACGAATCCGAATGTACAGTTGATGAATGTGGTGGATCAGTAACTGTGGATGGCATCAAACCAGAGTGTTTGTTACGTGCAGTCTTTGATATCTTACAATATTATACATAGGTAATTTTTTTGTGCTTAAGGGAAAGTCATTATTGAGTTACTTCCCTTGAACTCCGCGGATAAATACATTTTACTGCGATTTATTCGTTGTTTGGGTAATAATATGTGTTTTGCTATGTCGGCTTGATGCCTTGAAAAAGTGATCTCAGTGGTTTTGGGGAAAGTGATAGTCGTCTAGACCTATCGTGTATGCTTTACCCCAGTGTTTATTCATCTTGCCAAGGAATGGCAGTTTCATATTCCCTCTACCAAGGTAATCAAAGATACTCTTATGAACTCTCGATCGAAGCCACCATTGTCGATAATTACGATTTGAATGTTTAAGAGAATATATTTGACTCGATGAAAAACGACTTCGATTCCTAGCAGCACTATATTCTGTAGAATGCAGTCTATTGTTCATGACCAAATCTACAGAGCAACGAAATGTTGTATGAATGACTAACTTTAGAACAGATTCATTATCTGTATTCAAACGTGAGTGACAGTTCACGAGTGGAGCCATCTTGGAACCAAAACATGTAGGACTTTCAAGAAGAGAAAAGGGATGCCCGTATTATCGCTTGATCAGTCCAGAGATCGCTGCTACACATGAGAACCCATTGTTAGTGGTTCAATATTATTATATGGAAAAATATGTGCTGAACATTATGTTGAAGAATCGTTGCTAAACGAGATTAGGTTTAGAAGTCATCTGAAATATTGTTTACAAGCTGACGTGCTCAGTCAGTGACGTCAGATGATATATGTATGGGCGATACTGAGTGCTTGGCTATTGACAGTCCATTATACCATTATTCTACATGAGTGCCCATGTAACATTGCAAGACCATTTGTCCACTGTACTATGATGTATTATGGCAACCTGTGATTTGTCACTATCTGTGCTGTCGAGTGTGTACGTCCAATTAAACTTTAGAAAAGGTACACAGTCGTTGGTGTCGATGACTTCCGGTCATACATGAGTGTGAGAAGAGAACATTTGTCAACAACACGAACCCTTATCATCATTCGCACATTATACACTCCATCCATGTCTACACAACACTGCGTAGGTCAAGTTGACATTCCATACACTACAGTGGGGCAGGCAACACCATAGGGATCTTGTCAACTGATGATGATAGACGCCTGTCTTCCCGCCTAGGAGTGTTCTGGTGTACTTTATCAACATATATTATATCCAACTAAATATCCAACTTTATCAGTGTTCAACATTTGGAGGTGTATCCTCTGTTCTGTAGCAAAGTTGATTTTGCTGGGGAGGTTATGATGGTATCCTAAAAGAATGAAAAGGTGTCTGCTATAACCGTGTGAGGTCAAGCAAATGCAGGCCTCTGACTCTATAAATGATGATGCTGAATTATGTGCAGAGAACCTACAGCTACCTCCCTAGGTCTCACACGGTCACTCTTCTGGCTCTAGTGTATGGTGTATGGTGTACCTAGTGTCTAGGGGAGAAATGAATGATGGTACACAACACTCAAACACTTTAGGTTTCTATTAAAGAAGTTAATAACTAGCAGTTAAGTTTTTCCTTGAACAAATATTTACAATTTATTTTGCCTGTCCATTCATAGCTTGTGGACAGGTCTTTGAAAATAAGGACAAGATAGTTTACAGAATAGAACAATTAAAAATGTTGGAACAATCTGCCCAATAACTAAAAGTTATTATTTAGTTATAAATGTCCTTCCTGTATGAAATATTACAGAGTTCACTTTAGTTATCTACCGGGAGAGTCACTGCATATGAGGGCTGTAGTTCATCCTACCCCCATAATATTCCTGTGTAATATTTTGAAACACAAGAAAATGTCAGAGATGCCCCAGATGTTTTACTCTTCACCTGGGAGTCCTTGTTGTAAGATAATTCAGTGGGTAGGTGCAGAAATTTCAAATTCAACACTCGCCAAAGCTCCTACTGGATATTCAACAGCATATGAGTCTGGTTGGAGACTGGTTGGCGTTTATAAGCACTCAGCAGGTTTCCTGTCACCAGCCGGCAACAGGAACATAAACCCTCACAATCAAGAAATATATATAAACAAATGACGCTGATTTTGTGAAGAAATGGCCTCAGCTTCCTCCGAACTGCACAGACTGTGAATTTATTCTTTATTTAAGTTTAAAATTAACACAGCTGTTTTTCAGCGTATCTGTATACAAATTTTAGTTCAACTGGCAATGAATAATCAAAGCCTTTTGCTAATATCTACCAGCACTAGCCAATCGTAATGTTCTACTACTTGAATTCAAATGCAGTTTGAATGAAAAACCCAAAATAATTTTGAATAACTGGTGGTCGATTGGCCCGTCTGCTCTAGTCATGCCCAATACAAAAGATATCACGTTAGGATTACATTTCTCCTACCGTTCCCCTTTCCCATTCATACTCTGTTCACCCCAAGCGAATTTGAATGTACCTCCCTGCCTCTTTTTCCAGCTCGCGTCCCCCTAACGTTACCAAAAAAACATGAGCAGGAACGCCAGTGTGTCTGGTCGTGTGTTCTTAGATATTAGTATTTCTTCAATAACTTCTCTAATACTGGGGCTATCATATTATTTAAAGTACATTCTTACTCATCTAACTCTACGTCATACTACCATATAATTCTTATGGGGAACTTCATAATGGTTTAAAATTTCCAATTTATGTTATCGTCCATCGTCAAATAAAATTTTACACAAGTCCGCCATCTTTCCTCTCCTTCGTCTTGCGAGCATGTATTTTTCAAATAACTACTTGTTTTAGTTACATCAGAAATGCTACCACTAGGAGGAAATAAAACTGTCTGCGTGGTTATGCCTTGGCTGTCTTTTCCGCAGTGTGAATATATGCGTTGCAGACTGTGTCAGCGAAGCGGGGTGTAGACGGGGTGGGTTAATAATTTGAGTTACTAGTCAGCATTGTATCGTGTAATACTACCAAAAAATGTAAGGATTACTACTGATTTTGCTACAAAGTTGACAGAAAGTGTTACTTCAGATAGCTATATTGCGGTATGCTTTCGCCAATAGTTAATTGTAAGGCTAGACTACAAAGTGTATACAGCAGATTGGGCAAAAGTTAAATATTAGTAGTGTTTTGTCGAAAACGAAACTAAAGCGTGTCAGACTTTTTCCGTGAAATCGTTCTATAGGCTTAGCACTGTGCAAAAAGCAGCGCTGCTGGCTTCGACGATGCCAACCGTCAGACACATGCGGGCTAATGTATTTATTATCGTTTTATGCCTAAATCGTACTGAATTGAGCGTTTATTCTCGCATATTTTGCTACATGTTCGTGGTTCATTGTCATGGAGTAAACGGTCGTTGCGGTGTTGGATCCGTTGTCGGAGCTCCTGTAAAGGGATGTCATCCTCTTCAGATGAGTTATCTCGTTCGCGTCGATATCGTTCTATCGTGTCTCTGACTAACGTGGGGGCAGTTGGTTGTGGTGACATGTCATCAATGCTAGAGGCAAGTGAGGTGGAGGACGAATAATGGCAAAGGGTGGATTTCCTGACAGGTCGTGAGGAGCGAAGGTGTGGGATTTCAACAGGTCGGTGATCATCTAATTTCCTTTGAGAAACGTGAGCTTTCATAGTAACATTCTGTCTCTCGTGCCATAGGATATAATTTGTAGGAGAAATCTGTTCAAAGACTTTGTAACCATTATCAAGCTTTTCTGCCGCTAACCAATCATCAATAGTCTTATACGTTTTCTTCTTGATTACACTTCTGTTTTCTTTCTCTTCCGCTTTTTCCCGCTCTTGGTATGTGTTTAGTGGGGGTGGGGTTGACCGACTAGATGATATCTAGTGTTTTGCATGCATCGCTGTCGTTGTGGCAATCTGACTACTGAGTAGGTGGCTATGCTCAACGCTGGGAGTATTTACCTGTGATGCACACTTGTCGCTTTGCTCTGGTACTTCTGTTTGTGTGTCGGTGTGTTTCTTTGTTTCTGTCTGGGTAGCAACACTGACCATGTCTCTCTGTATGTTGTCATGTTTTCTAACCTGACTTCTCCATGATCTATGCCTATCACTGTCACATTCTGTTGTAACTCTTGGTTGGTAGGATATGTTCTTGCTGTTCCCATATGATCTTACTTGGTTCACGTCCATCTTCCAGCCGTTCTCAGTTCTTATTCGACATCTTTGGTGGTTGTCTGTGTTAATGCTATGTATTTCTAATATCTTTCCTTTCTTGATTTCTGCTACAAAATTCCTGACAGCTATGCGGTTGTGTCTTCTGGGTAGGGTACTCCAATCTGAGCCTGAGCTATGGGGGTAGTGTGTCGGTTGTGTCTCTTGTCTTCGTTCCTGTGAAATGAGTCATTTTGGTGTACATTGTGTGAATAAGATGAGCGTTGATGATCGTTGAAGGTTGCATTGTCTCTCCGCTATTTTTGGACGATCATGGTCGACTTCCATTGGTTCGGGAAGATAGTCTGATTGTGGTTCTCTGCCGATCCTTTGATGAAATCTTTTCCGAACGTTCTCTTCGTATACAGCCGTTTGAATTGTTTCTGTGATTGACTTCGAGTCTTTTCTCAATAGGTGGAGTTTCAAATTGTCTGCCCACAAACCATCAATGAATATGCCTACTAAGTGTCGCTCTAATTCTTCCGTGGGGATTGAACCTCCTAAAAAAAGCATCTTCTGCTAGGTTAAGCAACCGGTCTCCGAATATTTGCACTGGCTCATGACGTTCTTGCTTTATCTTCCTTAAAAGCGTCCAAGCATGCTGACAGTCTGTGATGTTTGAATATCGACTTACCAATTCCTTGCGAAGGCTCTCGAACGTTTCCTGTGGGAAGGCTTTACTGCGACGACGTTGAAAGTCTGTAACCAACCCATTAGAAGATAAAAAGGCAATTCGCTTACGATCGGAATCAGTAGCTGTGTCAATGATGGATGAAAACTTATCCATGTCAATAAGCCATTTGCGGAATAGTGCGGGGTCTCCAGAAAATGATGTGACAATCGATCTGATTGAATGGAACTTAGCATAGTGATCTACCTGATGAAGCGATTCTGTAATTTGCATCAGTGCTTGCATTTTCGGTTCTAATTCATTAGGCAACGATATATTTTGAGGTTGTATACCCTGTTGCTGTTGATTTTGTGACAGATGTGGCTGTAACATCTGCTGTGAGTACATTTGTTGTTGAACTAGGGCCTCGGGGGTACTTTGAAGATCCATGATAATTATTGTTTACAAAGTATGATCACAATGACAAGGGCGTGAGCTGGTCACGAGACACCAAATAAACTAATGTGACAGCTGGTCAAGAGCACTAAATAACAATATGTAGCCGCTGGTTACGGGACCAAATAACAATCTATGTAACCGGCTGGTTACTGCATCACAATATTATCTTATGTGACCGCTGTAACAATCTATCCAGGTGATTTGCCAAATCTTCGCACCGTGTAGGCCTTTCGTCACAGGTGGTACATATTTTCTTCTGAGTTTATTGTCATTGAATTTCCTAGTGATCGTAGGGTTTACTGGTTTACTTAAATATCTTGTGGGTGGTAACTGGCGACTGCCAGAGGTGGAGTTACCCAAATGAATGTTGGTTCAAGACCAGGTCCTTACTACTCACGTAAGTTGACAGTGATCATCTGTATCTTCCTAGTGCTTCCATACATGAGTAAGTAACAGCAATAAGTCATGGAACACAGTTTATTAGTAGACTAAAAGGCAATGTTTATACACGACTCAATAACCTGGCTATCAGCGGCCAGAACGCCTGTGGGTTACATGAACCGTAAGGTCTCTGCAAAAGGACATCATCATAACAACATGTCTGCTTGACCCTGCTAAAAAATGTCGATAGGCTTTTGCCTTGGGTCGCAATATTTGAAGGTCTTGTCAAAAAGTATCCGACCTTTTTTTCCGGGGAAGAAAAATGATATACAGGAGGTTTCTCTGGTGGATACAGTGGAGAAGACCTTCCTGCGCATGCGTGAATTTTTTCCCTCCCAAAGACAGTGTCAGTCGTTTGCAATTAGTGTACGCGCGAGCTGTGGTAGTAACAAGCCGTCGGATTTTTATTTTAGACCATCAACAAGCCGAAACGAAGTGGTCATTCACGAATTGCGGACTTTGGTCATGCAGAACCGTCGCATCACCATCCGAGAACTTACACACGAGGTGGGGATAAGCCACGGTTCAGTACAATCCATATTGACAGAGGATTTGAACTTGCGGAGGAGTGGGCGCTAAATTCGTGTCGAAGCTGTTAACGATGGAGCAGAAGCAACTCCGTTTGGAGTATAAATTTCATGCTTTTTGAATAAACAGCTCCTGAGAAAAACGATGTGGTGCATTACTTTCTGAACGCCCCTCTGTTGCTGAGTTATTTGCCGGTTGAAGATCATGCACTGAGTGTGGTTACTCTAGTGATCTTTTGTTCATCGTGCTTTGTTTATTATTACGCGAATTAGGGTGAAGGTGTTCATACAACTCAGTAGCATGGTATGAAGAAGTAGTTCATGTAACTTGAACTCAGCAACATTAATGAAGTAATTAATGCCTTCAGATTGAGTCCGTAATATTTAATCACATGTACACATAGGATGATCATTTCAAATAGGAGCAGAACATAAGTCCGTATAAGTCATGCATAAATTAATCAATAACGTAGACTGCTGGTTTACGTGTCAATGTCCGTTTAAGGATACAATGCAGTATTGTCGTCAGAACATCACAGCTATATGCACGCGCAGCTAGACATGGCTACCTGCCGACAGTGAGACTGCGAGTCTGAATATTCATACGAATTTGACGATTATTCTCCTCCTTCTGAGGATTCTAGTTAAACACTAACCTCCGTAAGTTTCCTCTCATATAGAGTTCTAGGACTGACCCTGGTCCATCATAAATGCACATATAAATGGCTATATCATGCCATTGAATTGGAAGGTTAGAAAAACGCAGCTATTCAGCTTGGCGGTCAAGTAACAAAGGGTAGCGTTTCCTAGTTACCGACTGTGACCCAAACAACGCTAGACACGTCATAATCGATCGTGTATGGAGCGTTCAATAATTGAAACATCTATCGCAATATATTAAATGTCTTAACCTTTACAATTGCACGTCTGCTAACCTTTAGCAGACGGCGTTAATATCATATACCGTAACAATTCCCTGTACACCGGGGGAAAAAAAATCGATAGATTTTTTTTCAAGATTTATCCGACTTAACAATTTTTCAAAAAAAAAAATTTAACACAATCGTGACATATGGCCGACGATGTTCTGAGTAGAACCGTGTCGCGGTCATGTCAACTAACTATTTGTCATAGTCATCTAACATTAATCACATTATATATCAATATTATACATATTATTATATCAACTAAATAAATTATCTAATGTCAATAGTGAATGATAGAATTAAATTAAAGTAAGGTCTGTCGTATTAGTATGTCATATAGGAATTAATTTGACTAATTAAAATTAAATTAATTAATTAAACTAAGAGTTAAATTATTAAGATTCTAATGTAACGCGATGTTATGAGAGAAGAAAAGACAAAATAAGTGAGAAGAAATAGAAAGAAATTCGAATATAAGTTTAACTTAATTGGGTGTGTTAAGTGTTAGTGAATAATAACTATCTAATTTAACTAACTAAATAACGTATAGGTACATTAAAAAAAATATTAATCTAATACTTGTGTGAGATTTATTTTCTCTTTTCATAATTTCTTCTTTTTATATTTCGTTCTCTTTTTTTTTTTTTGTTCTTTCATTTCATTTTTTTTCTCACATTTCATTTTATTGATAATAATTCAATTAAGAAGTTAAGTTAACTAATTAATTAGTATAGGATATGATGATCCATCCGTAGTCCTGATCCTGATGAATTCTTTTAGACAAAGTGTTGAAACGTTTCCGTCGGACAGAAATGTCAATTATCCTAGGATCCAAGAATTAAGTGCACATAGGATAATAAGTTCGACTTGTCGTCAGATATTGTTCCATGATTGTTCAACGAATATTCATATATTGTGTATGGACGTTAGACGAAGTTTCAATGTCAATATGTATACCTTGATTGTCTTTAGTTCAATTCTGTGATGCATATAGTGTTTATAAATATTAAATTGAAGGCAAGGTTAGTTCCCTTATAGTTGATACTTCGTTCTATCCAATGTAGTGATGATTGACGTGTTTTAGGAATGTCAATGTTGATTATTCGTCGTCAATAGGATTACGTGACAACGCATCCGCCACAATATTTTCAGTGCCAGGAATATGTTCAATGGAGAATTCAAATGGCTGCAGGATGATCGCATATCTGGCGAGTTTTGGGCTCTTGTGGTTAGATCGACGCAAAGATGCTACAGCACGTTGGTCAGTTTGTATGGTGAATGGAGCACCAAGCAAGAACTTTTCAAGTTTAGTTATTGCCCATATAACTGATAAAAGTTCCTTGTCCACTGTGGAATACTTTGTTTCTGCCGGCTTTAGCTTTCTTGAAATATATAAGGTAGGATGTAGAACGCCATCATGGTTCTGGAGCAGGCATGCACCAATGCCGTAGTTACTAGCATCTGTTCGTAAGAAAAATCTTTTGGAAGCATCGGGAAGTCTTAAAATTGGTTCATGCGAGAACAAATTTATAATTTTGTTGAAAGTTTCATTGCATATACCAGTCCATGTCACCTTCACCGGCATGTCTTTTTTTAACAATGAAGACAATACAGCCGTGATGGATGACAAGTTTGGTATGAATCTACTGTAATATTGAACAAGTCCTAACAAACTCCTGACCTGTTTCTTCGTCTGAGGAACTGCTATGTTTAGAATTTTGGAGACTGTACTAGGTAACGTTCGGATATATCCCGATCCAATGATATGTCCCAAAAAGGTTATCTCATTACACGCGATCTGAACCTTTGTAGGTTTAGCAGTTAGATGATAATTCCTTAGAGTGTCGAAAACATATCTAAGTCCCGAAACATGTTCCTCAAACGACGAACTAAACAAGCATATGTCGTCAATATATGTAATAACGTCTGGTCTACCTGATAAAATTTGTCGCATCAGGCGAATGAAGGTAGCTGGCGCATTAACAAGCCCAAAAGGCATCACATTCCACTGGTATAGACCTTGTGGAGTGGAAAATGCGGTGTAGTACTTAGCCTTTTCGGTCAGTGGTATCTGCCAATAACCTTTAGTTAAGTCTATCTTACTAAATATAGTTGCGTTGGATAGACGTGGCAGTAAGTCGTCGATAAGTGGATGTGGTTCGCTGTCAACTATAGTCTTAGCATTTAATTTTCTATAATCAACACATAGTCTGATGTTATTGTCCTTCTTCCGGACAATCACTAATGGAGAAGAGAATGGCGAATTACTAGTCTCAATGATTCCCAGAGACAACATCTGTTCAAGTTCCTTAGTAGTTTTAGCAAGGAAATGTAAAGGAACCGAATAGGGATGTACACGAATAGGTGTATCATCATTGAGAGTAATGTCATGACTGATAGCTGATGTGCGACCCGGGACGTCGGTCAACACATCTGGATAAGATTGTAATAGATTAGCAATCTGTAGACGCTGTTGCGGTGTAACCGTTGAAGAGATGGTTACATCCCGCCAAGATTCAGTAGGTTGAACTACTGGTACCGGTAACGGTAACTGTACCTCAGGAAAAGAAGATTCTTCTTCCTGGATGACGGATAAGTTGGAATAATAACAAGTAGATACTGTGTTGTCATCTAGTTCATGAAAAATTGACTGTAAGTGTTCAGGACGTGTATGAAATTGCTTGAGCATGTTAATATGAAATATCTTTTTGTGTCCCTTGATATCTAAGACGTAATCAACGTCGGAAATTTTATCAATGACTTTGTAAGGACCAGTAAAGAAAAGAAATGATGAATGACTATTATGAGTCATTAATGATATGAGACAATTGTATTACCATAGCATGTTATCTGCTTGACGCAGCATTAGGTACTAATTGTAACCGTAGACAATGATGGTTAAAGTAAGCACCATTATCATGCTCGATGACCATTCGAGCATCTTTATTGTTACGAAATGTAACTATAGCTTCACCATACCTGTCATTGGTAGGTGACAACAACCGTACAAACACAACGTCTGCCGTGTCATTAAAGAAATTGCTAAGTGCCTGCCATCTGGTACCTTGTGGCAGATTGCGCACTAACACGGTGCGAGAATATGCACCCTTCCCAATGTAAGTGGGATCAGTGTCACTAACGTGATAAATAGTTCTTCTATTTAATCTTTTGGATATGGTAGTCTTATGAGATGATGTCTCATAATGATTGACATATTTATTTGTCCTAATTTTATTAGTTAAGTTCATAAGAACTTCACCATCATTACCTTTGTCTGGGATATTTTCTCTTTGCCCATTTTCAACAATTTCATTCAGATCACTGTTAATACGATCTTGTCGCCAACATTTATTTTCTGACTTGGCAGTATTCTCTTGAGAAAAGGTATATCTGCCTCGAAATGATTTTCTAATCTTCCTAGGATGGACTGGTAGTTTAGTATACTTTTTTATCCTGTAGGAGAGTCTTATCCTTCTCCTTATCGATTTCCAGAATGGTACTGAGACTGAAATTGGAGAAAACTGTGCCACATGTATTTATTTTGTTGGCCCGTAATGTAGCTGTTGCAATGACAGCGTTAGCATTGCAATAAGATTGCACATTCTTTAATTCCCATTCATCAATTTCCTGTGGGGAACAATCCTTACTACCATGGATGCGTCCCAACATCAGATCTGCAATTGGATTCTGAAGCATGCATACCTTAACTTGTCCTGAAAAGAAAGGTGTATTAACATGGACAATAGCTGTGGGGTAAAACTCAATAGTTCCACCAAATGTCATGCAGCGTACATATTCTCCCGTTGCACAGCTAGGATGTACCAGCGACTGACGTACACCAATCGTCGTGGATCCTGAATCCCTCAGCACTGAGACGACGGATCCATTAACTAATCCCCTGTTAAAAATTAGTAAGCCTGTTCCATCGTTGACTGCAAGACCTACCTCTGGTGTAATATGTCCGCAGTTAAGCACTGTTTCTTTCGCCTTCTGAAAAATAAGATTGCATTGTTGGCAACTATTTGCCACATTATAATTAATAGCAAAACATGCAGCAGAAGACTGTGTTGTATTATTGTCAAGTGGGACCTGAGCTATAGGGGTAGTATTATTTGTAACTGCCGCCCCTGTATTATGGTTGTAATGAGATGATCCCCGAGAATGAGATCGATTCCGAGTATAATTGTTAGAATTATCTCGTCGTCCTCTATAGTAACTATTATCTCGATGTCTCGAGCCATGATTATTACCATTCCAGTTATTGTTATTTTCGGGGTATGTGATCGATTATAATTAGTGTTATGTTGACTATTGTGGTAGTTTGTTTGAGGTGAATAATTTCTATCTCGTGATCTACCTCTGTTGAACTCATTTTTATTGTTGAAATCATTATTATGTCCCTTCTGAAAGTTAACATTGTGATTTCTTGGGAACCTATTTCTGTCTACACTGTGATGTCTTTGTTTGTTATTATGATTGTAGGCCATATTAGACGCCACAGGTAGAGGTTCTCTTAATGAGGAGTTAGAAATGGTTGCATTCGGATGTGCCGAACAGTAGTTTAAAGAAATTTTTTCTAACTCGTCAATAGTACCTGGTTTACGCTCCTGCAAATATGCAAAGAATGGCTGGCTAACCGAAGATAATACCTTATCCCGTAGTAGCAAATCAACTAATTTGTCGTACGATTTGTTGACTTCTGCCAGTTCAACCCATCTATTAAACGTATTGCGTATGTTCGCAATGAATCCTGCAAAATCTTTTGGAGATTCAGGTAAAATTCCCTTAAATTTCAACCTACAGTGTTCCTCGTCCAGGTGAAACCTTCGTAAAAGCAAGGACTTAATAGCACCGTAGTTATTTGCTATTGATGGGTCTGCATTTTGAGAAGCCGTCAATGGTTCTCCAACCAAGAATTCATTTAACTTGAGTACCCATGACTCTTCAGGCAAATGATTTGTTTTGCAAGTCTGTTCAAAACGTGACAGGAACGATGA
This sequence comes from Oreohelix idahoensis, assembly GCA_024509875.1. Classification (NCBI taxonomy): domain Eukaryota; kingdom Metazoa; phylum Mollusca; class Gastropoda; order Stylommatophora; family Oreohelicidae; genus Oreohelix; species Oreohelix idahoensis. The sequence continues at coordinate 88,103 of JAMPIV010011067.1, forward strand.
AAGGTCGTCCACGTTTAAGTTGAAAGTGGGTAATTTAAAGTTGTAGAAATGTTTAGTTTGGCTGGATGACGATCCATTTTGTGCGTTATTATTCTGGTTTGCATCAGCACTTTGTGCATGTAATCTTGCTGTCTCCAATTTAATACGCGCCAATTCCATTTCTTGTTGTAAAATAATTTCCTCTCGTTTCAATTTATTCTCTTCTTCCTGTTTGGTAATTGCTCTTTGCTCTTCTCTTTCACGTTGAGCAATCTCTCTTAATCTATTTTCCTTGGCAATTTGCTTCATCTCACGTTCCTCCTCCTCTTTCTTTAATGCAGCCTTTTGTTCCTCTATTTCTGCTTTATGTTTTTCCAGTTCTGCCTCAGCAAACTGACGAAGTTCTTGAGATTTATAGCCATATTCCTTACCAATTTTAACGAAATGGTCTATAGTAAGCATTTTGACTTTTATCTGGTAAGTAATTATTGATAATTACTGATTAAAATAGTCAATAGTAGCTTCAGAGTAATTATTATACTTACTGAACTTAGGAATATTCAATATAAATAATCACAATAGTACTGAACTCTTATGTCTAAGTTCAACCAATAGACAATATTTTGTAACAATATTGTATCTAAGTACTAACTATATCATAAATAGTTATGATATCTGTTAACTATAATGTAATTACATCACACAATTAATCTCAATATCCAATAATGTTGGGTATGATTCCTAGTAATTATATTGTTCAATGTACTAAGTCACTCTCTTAGTACCAGAAAAGTATATTAAATAATATATAATGGGTCTATTACCTCAAAGGTAGACTATAAGATTATTTTATTTGGTCAATATATATATATTATATTATTATGCCCTAGGCATCTCTTATAAATTGTAGTGCTAATTTCTTGGACTATCACTGCATAATTATGCAATGTCCCATATTAACCTTAAATGTCAGAAAAAATTAATTAAATTAAATTACAAGTGTATTATTGAATATAATGTTATATTATTAATGTAGTATTTAATATATATCATGAGTACAAACAAAACAATGATGCAACTAAAGGGTACAAACAATGTCAAGACGCAAACAAGACATTTTCACAATTAAAAATGAATTTATGAACTAAATAAAACAAGCGGAAGTGTCACACGGAAAACGAAGGGTCAAAGATTGACCCGAGGTCAACTGAATATGCAAAGTACACAAAAAAAAATGACTGCAAAAAATGATGACATCACAGGACTCATAACGGACGAACATTTAACAATCATCAAATAAATGATAGTAAGAGTAGACTGGACGAAATAGTTAACGAACATGATACAAAACTTAATAAAAATGTGAACTTAGTACAAATAAAATACACCAGTTATCTACGGAACGGCACAGCTAACACAAATCGTCAAACGATAGCAGATCTGGACAGGTAGTCCAATGGCAAACCTCAATGGGGCTTCCAAAAATGCAATCGTTTAACTGCCCTAAGAAACGACCGAAATCAATTCAGGCATCGTGAGAGCCACAGAATCTAATTTCGGTTCATCCTCCCTACCGCCCACTAATTAACAACACATTAAAACAACCCAAAAAAGTGATACATGAAACACATTCAGAAAAGACATGCCTATGCAGGCAAAAGGCATGGACTCAGTATTACTGTTTGCAATGACGACAGTTTAAACAGCTAGACTTATCTTTTCCGTTGCTTAGATCAGTGCTAGAGGTCGTCAACAGCTAGGCTAATGCCCCTGACTGTCTGCTCCTGTAGTCCATATCGTGTGTTTGCTTCAATGGCTCATGTTTCCCCTGGTTAGGCTTAGAGAACGACTTTGGTTTCTCCGACAGTTCACCTACACGACTTTCGGTGACGTCACGTTGTTAGGCATTATAATGAGTACAACGTCATCTTCGACTGGATCATGTGATCGAAACTTGATCGTAAATATTGTGATTAATCTGTGCGTAAGGAACAGAAGTTTTGTTTCTTTTTTCTGTCGTTCCCCGCATTCGGCCGCCACTTTGTTGCTGAGTTATTTGCCGGTTGAAGATCATGCACTGAGTATGGTTACTCTAGTGATCTTTTGTTCATCGTGCTTTGTTTATTATTACGCGAATTAGGGTGAAGGTGTTCATACAACTCAGTAGCATGGTATGAAGAAGTAGTTCATGTAACTTGAACTCAGCAACATTAATGAAGTAATTAATGCCTTCAGATTGAGTCCGTAATATTTAATCACATGTACACATAGGATGATCATTTCAAATAGGAGCAGAACATAAGTCCGTATAAGTCATGCATAAATTAATCAATAACGTAGACTGCTGGTTTACGTGTCAATGTCCGTTTAAGGATACAATGCAGTATTGTCGTCAGAACATCACAGCTATATGCACGCGCAGCTAGACATGGCTACCTGCCGACAGTGAGACTGCGAGTCTGAATATTCATACGAATTTGACGATTATTCTCCTCCTTCTCAGGATTCTAGTTAAACACTAACCTCCGTAAGTTTCCTCTCATATAGAGTTCTAGGACTGACCCTGGTCCATCATAAATGCACATATAAATGGCTATATCATGCCATTGAATTGGAAGGTTAGAAAAACGCAGCTATTCAGCTTGGCGGTCAAGTAACAAAGGGTAGCGTCTCCTAGTTACCGACTGTGACCCAAACAACGCTAGACACGTCATAATCGATCGTGTATGGAGCGTTCAATAATTGAAACATCTATCGCAATATATTAAATGTCTTAACCTTTACAATTGCACGTCTGCTAACCTTTAGCAGACGGCGTTAATATCATATACCGTAACACCCTCGTATGTGTAGTATTTTTGTAAGCTCGATTGTCTTGTTCTGTAGACCAGCTATATTTAGCTGTAAAATGTTAAGGTTCCCCTTCGCTGACTTTTCACAAGGAGCAGGGGATTTATCTCTCTAGCGCGGGCCTTGGTAACCGAGGCGACGCCCGAGCTCGTATGGAATATGTTGTTTGACTGGCATTTGGAGGTTTTGGATGTTTGCTGCAGGCATCTCCCTCCCAAAGAGTACAATGGGTATGTCTTTCTCCATGAGTATTGGGTTGATTTGTTTGGCTACTCACCTTCTTGGATCTAAAGACCACTTCGCTTTGGGGGTTCACAGAGATGCATTCTCCGCTAGTCACAAGCGCTCATGATGCAGGCCTCATTTATTGGTTCTGTGGCTGAGCTTTTGCTGTGGCTGTTGTACCCCACGTCCTGCATCCTATGCCTTCACCTAAGCCGAACAGCATTGTGAAAGTGTCGGAAAGAAAATCTAAAACTACAAGAGCAAGCCTGGTTGAAAGATATTAAAAATGTAATAATTCATATACGGAGATAGAAAATGAGTGATATACACAAAAGGATATTATTCAACTGTAAGTAGTTTTTTTAAAAATAATTAATATTTTTTTCATCGCCATCACATCTGCTAAAAGTTAGCTCATAATCTTTAAAAATTTATTATAAATACATATCTCAATGGATTTCGATAAAACTTGGATATAATGAACGCTTCCTATTGGGAAAATGAAAGGAAACATAGGAAGGAAGGAAGGAAAGATATAAGTATGTAGTGAAAAGAAGAGACAACAAGTACAGAAAAAGCACAGATCGCCTCAAATCAAGAGATTAAACGAAAATCTAAGCGGACTTCAGACGGTGCTTTCTCGTACGGGAGAGTCGCCCAAATATAAGGACAGAGCGGACCGTTTAAAAATCACATACACAAAATCCAGACGCCAGAGTGAGAGACTGGAAGACAGTATCTGCAAGAAAAGTTTTTTCACGCTGCATGCAGGGCAGATATACTTCATGAGATACAGCCTCACTGTGCGCTTATTAATCCTAGAGGGTATGTAAGTTTATTAAAGATATATGTATGACTAATATCATTTTATTTCAGATTTTGTTTACGATTTGATTGTATCAGACATAATAAAAAGGGTATACAGGAAGCCAATGACGCTAACCAGAGATAACCTACACCGGCATTGTCAGGAAGCATAACCATTAATTGGTTAGCCAAATATATCATGGCTAGTTCTTGCCTGGAAGCTTACGACATATCAGCAAGTACAGAAGTGACTTGGAATCCATAAGTGGAAGGCAAAGGTTATATCTTACCCATATATCATAACATGTGATTTATTCATGTATTTTGTTATTGTCTGCACAGTAGGCACTATCGTATCATGCTTTCTCTGTAACATACTACCATGAATTATTCATTTATATACAAACACTGAAGACATGGTCGCCTCATGAACAGCAGTGGTGTGTGAGCTTGTTGGAACACCATGGCCACCTTTTACCTTTTGTTCCAGGTTTTATTATCGTTCCTGATCGAGCTCATGATCGAGTTCGTGATCCAGTATAAACTAAAGACTTGAGGACCTTTGATCCTGCTAACTGGAGCCTAGTGGTCAAACAATCTTCAACACCTTAGTTCCCCCGTAGTTATAGGGCGGGCTGAAGGAAAGTCTTATTGAATACCAGTGTGTCTCAGGAACCTCGAACAGACGTGGCGTAATGCAAGATGAGTTTATGTGTATCCAATCCTACAAACACTGTGAGCGGTTTCAATAGCGACTGTCAATGATGTGAAAAGCTAGAGACTAGATAGCAAGAATTATCAAACTACTGTGACAGACTTTATAATTTCATTGGAAGATACATCCAAGACTTTTTACTATTATTTATATTAATTTGTAAATATAAATAATCATACATTTTACCATCTTCCAACACCCATTTCTCATTTCAAGGCTAGATAGATGTACATAATAAATTATGAAATTGTACTCATTTGACTTGGTAAATTTTTAACTGTTAAATTTAGAGTTACTTTTTTATAATTTAATTATATTATCACATAGGGTTACTAAAGCGAAAGTGGCGCAGTATACTTCTGAAGCCTAAATCTATTGTCCAGCTCAGAGTATTCACAGCCGTAACTCAATTGTGATACCAGTGTACTTCTCTGGCACTGGGACTTCATACTTTCTGGAGAGAAATTCTACTTCTTCTCTACCACCATCATCACACCCGAAAAACCTTTCGCTACACTATTGATGTTTTCCATTCCAGCCGCAGCCATCAGTTCTGAACTTTCCGAAGCATGGCTTGAGAGTCTGACAATATAACTGCCCTGGTTGATGGAGTTTCAGACAGCCACCTCAGTGCTGCAGTAACTGCCTCTACCTCCATTCTCATGCTGGAGGTTGTTGTCATGTAGACTCCACTCTGTTCAGCGACGACCCTACCCTTTATTCTCGCATGGAAGCCCCATCTTGATTTCTCACCACGCACTACGGACCCATCATTGTACACAACGGCGTCATCATTCCCAGTATGATCATCAGCTGATTAATCTCAAGCTCTGCTTTACCATTTCCCCCAAATCTGCACTCTCTGCCAAGGCTAATGATGATCTGCTAGTAGTTTATCCAGTTTTCCCCTGACTTACTCCACTCTTCCCCTTTGGATACATTTTCAATCCTGGTCACCTGACCAATCATAGCCTCTGCCTGTGCCATCCGTGACATCCCCCTCTTGATTCTTGCTCCTTTCATGTCAGCCACATTCTTATGTAGAGAAATACCAAGTGGTGACCCCGTCCTCTTTTGTCGGTGGTTACCCGCATATATGCTTTTGCCTGGGCCATTGCATATCTGGACCTAATCGACAGCAATCCGAGCTTGTATCTCATTGTCTGTCACGGAATTGCCTCCCCTGTTTTGCAGTAGTGGTCCAACAGTGGCCAAAACTCAAGAGTATCTAATATGGGCCTTCAATGGTGTCTACCAGATTTGTCACAAGGCAATGTGAGGTCAGCACAATAACGTCAATTGTAAGAATAAATTAAAGGGCGTGTTAAAGTCCAGTGGTGATTAAAAGATTAACTTTAGCAGCTATGAAAGAGCAAAATGTGGTTGAAAATGCAATGACGGAAAATAATGATAAGATAGCGATAAGACTTAGCGCTCGTCTATCACACCAGGTCACCCCACTTCACAAAGCTAAACGTAATATAGTGAAGTCTTTAACACTTAACTTCCATATGGCTGTATTTGCCATGGGACTAACTACCTTTTTAATGCTAAACGTCATACGGTATACAGTTTTGATACTGTTTAGTTTGTCTTTTTTTTTTGTTTGTTTGCGGTTATAATTTAAACTTCAAAACGCTTATTCATCTGCTTCAAGTATCATCCCAGCTGGCGTGGGTGATTATGTGTCTCAACAACTTAATGTTCCCTGTTCTGTTTATCACCTCTCTTGTTGACGTCTCTCCATACTACGGTGTTAAAAACTATCTCATATTTTCTCTCTTTGTTGTCTTCTACATCTGTTTCCTTCAATCTCACAATAGATTTTAAACTTTCCTGTCTTCATAACACGTGCTAAGTTGGTTGTGCGTCCTTTCACGATTACTTTCACAGCAAGGCAATGGTCCTTGGTTTAATTCCCGGTTAGCCTATCACTTGTATTTCTTTTCTGTTGTCTTGTGTACTCCTTTCTGTCCCACGAGTGCCTATTAAATTACATATATTTTTTTTACTTTATTTGGAAGATGGTCGCATCCTAAAAGATATCTTCTATGGCCATCTAGCAGATGGCAGAAGAACATTTTGGGCGACAGCAGCTGAGGTTCAAAGATGTGTGCAAGAGAGACTTGAGGGCACTGGACATACATCCAGCAACGTGGGAGGATGAAGCTGCCGACCGCACCAAGTGGCGATGCTATCTACGGCGCCACTTCAGATTGAGCGAAAAGAAACTCACACAACAAGCAGAAGAGAGGAGAAAACGTCGAAAGGAGAACCGGGAAAATAAGTAGCTGAAGGTTGTCACTTCAGGGGCGCATTCCCATACTCAGTTATGACTGAAGGGCTATTATTATTATTATTATTATTTACTTATTCATAACATGTGCAAAGAAAGTGGATTATTTTATCTAATATGAGCAGTAGCTTTAAAGCAGCAACCGTCACAACATCCTCACCACTGTTTATAGTTACCTATGGCATTCTTTGGTAGGAGATTTAGAGGGAACACATTGATGAAACCTGTTGATAGCATTAGCAAGCAGTCCTTGTTCAGCTATCCCCAGAGTAAGAGAGAGAGAGAGAGAGGACAAGCATAGAACACATGGAGAAGAGAACTGAAGACGGCCATGACGGGGATGAAGAAAACATTGAAAGACCTTGACCTGATGGCAGACGACCGGAACACGTGGTATTAGTTTGTTGAAGGCCTATGCTCCATGCAGAGATTTTGCTTGGAGTTGGCAACCTTATCATGTTAAACAGGTTGCCATAGAAACCACCGCTGCAAGATCATGTGACTACTTGGTGTAGGCTTGGTGTAGGCTTGGTGTAAGGGGACGAGTTGTAGTGGAGGCTCCATGCTCCGTAAGGAGCGCAAAGGAAAATATGATAATAATGATAATGATGATGATGGTGGTGGTGATGAAGATGATGATGATGATGGTGGTGGTGATGATGAAGATGATGATGGTGGTGATAGTGGTGATGAAGATGATGATGAAGATTATGATGATGAGGAGGAGGAGGATGATGATGATGATGATGATGATGATGATGATGATGATGATGATGATGATGATGATGATGATGATGATGATGATGATGATGATGATGATGATGATGATGATGATGATGATTAAGATGACGATGATGATATCCAGCAGCAACGCCATTGACACCACCATGACAACATCAACACGGCAGGTCAGATTACACGAGGGAACATAAAACTGTGACAACTAATGACAAAAACAGCTTTGATTCCTGCAAGCACACTTAACTAGTGTCAGGTTCCTATTCTCATAAACTTCGTATTGTTTTTGTTTTTTTAGACACGTGCCGCTCACCTATATTAATTAGCATTAAGTGGGCACACAAGAGATAGTAAAGAAGAAAATTCGAACATGACATGAGTTTTGTAAGGGCAAAAAATATATTAATAACTGCATGGAAAATCTAAGACTGCATGCAAAAATTCATGTCCATATGTAGTGGTTTTTGATGTTATTGCGTGGTTGTTATGTTACCTAGTGTCCTGGATGTGGTCAGCTGTGAAGGCTCCTGATGATAACAGTTTATGTGAGTTACAGAAGGCCTTTCTGCTACCACTTATGACCTCAAACAGACCTGTTCTACTATGATGTATGTTAGCTACGTTAAATGTCTAGGGTACTGAATTGTGATGTGTAGGTAATTAAATATACAGACACACACATGTAAATACTAAGTCTAATACTAAGAATAATAATCTCTATGATAAAATCAACTAACACTGTCTTTAGAATTTAAATTTGACAATCTTTTAAATTTATTTAGTCCTGAACCAAATGTTTATTCTGGTCAGGACGTATGAAATAATATGTATTTATCAATAAAGGTGCATATATATTGAACAATCAAATGAAAATTTTATACATAAATATATGGTTACATTGGTTGATATTAATATTGATTACAGAGTCTTTGGAAGAACTAGCACTGGATGTTTAGTTGGGGTGGTGTCATCATGCCCAATCTCTGTTTTACAATGTTCATTTCTTTGAAATATAGACCTGCAGTACAGTTTTTATCAACACGATTTTGGTTTATTTATTTAATTGTGGAACCAGTGTGATGAATCTACAGCAGGCCAGGTATTCACTTATCTGGCCTGTGACGATGCAGTACAGAACTCTAGTAGCCACTCCTCCCATTTAGCTGGAGTAAAATGTTAGGCTGCTTCTGCATCCACTCTTGTACTTCTACAAAAGCATCTGGCACTAGCGTAGTGCCAGACCAGAAACTCACAATTCAAAATGTGAAAACACAGTTACGTTGTACTAGCAAAACTCAGCTGAGCTGCTGGCTATAGTATGGCGTCCCACTGAGAATATATAATATCTTCTGGAAAACACTCATTTAGCAGTAACGAACTGTGTTTAAGGACAGTCTTTTAAAAATGGCACAAGCGTGCGTCTCTCTATCAATAATATAAATGCTTTTGTCCAATCAGCGGACTTCCCCTCTACCTTTTTCAAATATTCAAACTAAAAGTCCAATTTCAGTCCAATCTCAGTCCAGCGTGTAGTATTTTTCTGTCGGTCCGTCTGTCTCAACTTGGGTTTTCCCAAAATTACACTTGTTTTTTGGACTAACTACAAGAAAAAACTACACAAACCTGCCCCACTTACTTATACGATTTCTATGCTAAGTTATTTTTAGCTACTATCCTCCTACTTTGCCCCTTGTCCAACTGCAGTTTGATTTTTGCATTTTTAGGCTCAAGGACGCCAAAATGTAACTTTAGTGAAAATATGCACAAAAAACTGTTCGCTAGTCTGTATTGAATAATACAGTCTTTCGTCAATATCTTCCGTGTTATTTGTCCGTCTGTGTAATTAAAAGTATATTATTTGTCAGATTAAGATGGGCTATCAAATTAGCTAGTTTTTGTTTTCCTAACTTTATTATTAAAGAAAAACCTACTTTTCTCAAGGTTAGTTTTGAAATTTGTTTTTTAACCTTCGTCCACGGCGTTTGCCGCTATATTCAAACAAAACAACCAATTACCGTAAAACGTCCAAGATACGACTGTTTCTAACAAGAGCTAAGGTCGTTTTTCTACCAATTCCTTACATTGTGTCAACTAGTGGCGTAATTTTTTTTCTTTAAAACTACAAATTGCGTCTTTTTAGCATTTAGATTCAAACACGTGTTCCGACCGTCATATTTTTTTTTCTTTTATCTCCGTTTCCCTCCCGTCTAAAAGGGTAAACCGTTAGTCTGCATGTTCTAACTAGTTGGTTTCAATGGCGCTAGAAAACGCTGGCGTAGGCGAGAATGTATCATCGTATCTTACGTATAATTTTATCCCTACATGTTATTTTACCTATTATCTTTATAATTGGAGGAATTTTACGTTGCATCACTGTAATTTCACCACACATCTCCCCACCTGAGAACATGTACTACTGCAAGTTCCAGAACCAGTGATACACATAGACAAAATTACTCCTCACGCCTGCCAACTATTCTAATTTTGATCACAGGGGTGCCTACTGAGGAAATCTTTCCTGTAATTCAGTTCTATATATCTTTATATTTATACACTGTGGCGTTATTTGTTTTGTTTATTACGGCGCAGTTATCATCACAGGTTCTGTGATTATTTTCTTCTGTTTTTCTATTTAACTTATTTGATTTCTGCGAATGTTTTCGTATTGTCCTTCTTGATTGTCCTTCTTGATTGTCCTTTGTGTGTGTTCTTGGTTGACATATGCTATATAAAATATACTTGATCATACACTACTAGCTGTGTAGTGAACTTATGAGAAAGAATCAACTGATGATTAATTGCTATTATTAGAGGTACACAGTTGATTATACAAGACCTTATTTAAAGGCGTGTTTCCCACAGAGATTAGAATATAGGGAGCTGATTATACAAGTTTTTGTTAAAAACTTGCTCCTGTTTGGTTGAATTAATATGTTATTTCAGTGATAATAGCCACATATTATTAAATATTATGGCAACTTTAGACTACTTCATTGAGCAAGGGAGAGCCCTTGGGATGACTCCTGATGAGTTAAAAGAGTTTGCACTTTCTTATTATGCCAAAGCACAGAAGGATGAAGAGAAAAAACAAAAAGCTGAGGCTGAAGAGAGAAAACTAAAAGCTGAGGAGAAAAAAATGGAATTGGAAGCTGAACAAAAGAAATTGCAGATGCAGGTGGAGGAAAAGAGAATCCAGATGGAAATGGAAAAAGAAGACCCCGGGATATATTGAATATTAAACTGATAAGGTTGCAACAATAAAGACCATCTTAACAATCTTGCATTTTCATGCTTGGCCTGAGATAAGAACACTAGAGGCTGGTGATCTGTCTGGACCACAAAAGTCCTACCAGGGTGAAGAGGACCTTTGCAACAGAGCCGCCCCCAGGCCTACATTGCTTGCATCTGTTCTCACCACAAAGTCCGGAGTCAAATCAGGCAATTTGAGAATAGGCTTGCTAGTGAGTTTTTCCTTTAACTCTTGAAATGCCAATTCACATTGCGCTGACCAAACAATTTTATCTGGATTTCCCTTGCGAGTCAGATCAGTCAGAGGAGCACATATAGAGTTAAAATTTTTGATATATTTTTTGGTAAAACCCACATAACGACACGAATGATCGCACGTCTTTTTTTGTTTGTGGTCTAGGTGCTCTCTGCAGTTTTTCCAAGTTCTTGGGGTCAGGGGTCATGTTACCCTGATATACAGTATGTCCCAAGAATTCCAACTCTTTGCATCCAATACAACATTTTGTTGGTCTAGCAGTTAAGTTCGCTTCCCTAAGCCTATCAAATAACATATTCAGAGAGTTAATGTGTTCTTCAAATGTTTCTGTGGCGACGAGAATATCATCCATGAAATTTGTGATACATGGATTATTCAAGGGATCCAACAATTTGCGCATCATCCTAGAAAATACACTCGGAGCATTTTTCAGTCCGAATGGTAGCATGTTGAATTCATAATGTCCTTCCGGGGTGCTAAAAGCTAAATAAGGTCTAACTTCAGGCTTCACTGGAATCTGGTAATAGCCTTTGCTAAGATCCACCTTCGAAAAGTATTTTGCCTTGTTCAATCTGGCAAATAACTGTTTTGTGTCCGGTAATGGATCCACTTGTCCTTCTGTGACAGCATTCAGTTTCCTGTAATCTATGCACAGTCTATGTTCCCCAGACGGTTTCCTCAACAAAACTACACTGAAGCTAAACGAAGATTCACTGTGAGAAATAATCCCCTCTTTCAACAAATAATCTATTTCCTCTTTCAATGCCTTCTCCTTAGCGAACGGAACAGAATAGGCTCTCATACAGATTGGGTTTGAGTCTACCAGCTTCATGTCATACTGTAGCAAATTTGTATGTCCTGGTTTATCTGTTAATACATCTGTATGTTCCTCCAGAACCTGTTGAACTCTCTCCCTCTGATTTTTAGTCAGGTGCTTACTGACTTTTACCTGTGCTGCTGTCTCACAGGGGTGTAATGGGTATTCATGTGAGGTGAGTGGTTCCTTTTTCATTTTAGTTGCGATAGCCAAGGTCAGTAAGGGGGTGCTTTCCTGGATTGGTCTGTCCAGATACTTCTTTAAAAGGTTCACATGATATATCTTTTCCTTCCCCTTTTTTGTCAATTTTATAGTTTGTTCTAGATACCTTCTCTAGAACCGTATATGGACCTTGCCATCCAATTTGCAACTTATTCTGGCTGCCGGGTAGTAGAAGAAGCACTTTCTCTCCCACAGCTAATTCTCTGTCCTTTGCTTTCCTATTAAAATACGCTGCATGTTTCTTCCTGGCTTGTCTCAAATTATCATTTGCCAGTTTCCATCCAGCTTTCAGACGAGTGGTCAGCTCGTTCACATATTGATATGATGAGGTAACAGTCTCTTCTGCTTTCTCATCTGTCCAGGTCCTTAATAATTTACATATGGACTTTAAATTTTTATACTTATTTTCATGGCACCCGTCGGGTCCTTTCCATTAGAAGCATTGTAGTGAGGACTTTTCTTCCTAGAATCATCACTCACAAATCGACCACTACCAATTTTTTTCTTGGGTTTGTCTCCCACTTCAGATTACTTATGAGAGATCTTCGCTCTCTTTTAGTTTCCTCCAGTTTATATAATTCTGACCGAGGGATTGTCAGCTTATTCTGGGGTAAAATTACTCTTTGTACTAGTCGCATAGTGGCCATGTTAATACAATCAAGTGAAGACTGGGTGTGAAAAGCGGGCTCCCATTCCACTTTGTCTACTTTATTATAATTATTTTTCCTTCCAGGCCTAAGTTTGCCCCGTGGCGTTTCTAGGTCCTGCACATTTTTTCCCTTTGTGGGCGTTCCCTCGTGAAATACGCCACATGCTTCTACAAAGTTCTCAATATCGACATTTACATCGGGCCAATAGTATTTTCGAGCCACCTTTTGGCAGATGGTACCTATTTTCTCATGCTCACCATCTTTTCCAACATGTAAGCTCCTTATTAAATTTGCCCTATATGCCTTGGGAAGAACCAACTGTCCGTGACCAGTGGATCTAGTTCCGGCCTTCCTGTATAGCAGTTTGTCCTTCATAAAGTACTCTCCCTTGCTTGGAGGTGTGTGGCATTTGGGCAATTTTTTAAAACATGGCTTGAGTGTCCTATCCTCAGCCTGCGCCTTCCTCATCTCTTCTGGATGAGCATTTATAGGTTCACCTTCTTCCTCCTTTTTCTGTGACCTGGTCTGCACTGTCGCCATGATCACAGGTCTCTCGGGATTCCCCAAGAAGACGTATCTACACCCCCAATATCAGAGGGTAGATTGGTTCATCTATCACTGCTGCTCTGATTTCTCCTTCCACATAGCGAGTTTTCACCGTTATCCTTGCGATGGGAAGTGTCATGAGTGGTATGTCCTTAGTCGCCCCTTGTATTTCCACTGTTTCTGTGGTATACTGACTTGGGTCCACTAGGCTAGACTTCACAACTGAATCATAATCCAAACCTGTATCATATAGGCACCTTATGGTGACCCCATTACAAATAACATCCTCACAAACTGGGGGGGTGATAAGGTTCCTGCTGTCCATTAGGATTAACCTTTAATCTCTGGTTCCCCGATTTCATTGCAGCAATGTTTGAAGGTTTCCTTTTACAAAATTCGGTGTTATGGTTGTCTTTCTTACACCATTTGCACCATCTCTTTCCTTGGTTAAACGGTTTTCTTTCATTATATTTTTGGTCATTGAACTGTGAGTTTCTATCACGATAATCATTTCTTGGCCTATCAAAGTTTGTCCTACCTTTATTACCTTGTTCTCTGGTATCAAATTTACTAAAGTGCTGTGGAGCTTTAAAATTTTCTATATGCTTCTTTTTAGTGCCACTTACCTCTGCCTGGGCTGCCTGATACCTCTCAGCGACATTCAAAACCTCCCCCAACCTCTCTGCACCTTGTTCCATGAGAAATTTTCTCAGGTCTGGAGCCATGACTCTCTTAATTGCTCTATCATGATCATCTCTTTGAGATCTTGGGTCTTCCCCAGAGCAGTCCATTTCTCCAAATAGGTTTCCAGTCTGGCAGAGAATTGGTGGTATGTCTCCCCAGACAAAAGTTTGGCATTTCTAAACTTCTTACGATAAAATTCACCATTCTTTTCATATCTCAATAACAAAGCCTGCTTTAGCATGTCATAATTGTCTTGGTCGTCTCTATTCATCTTAGCAAAAACTTCATAAGAAGTACCTCTAAGCCCCTGGGATAACTTAAGACTCCACCTCTCTCTCTCTAACCCATACGTAGTAGCCAATAGTTCAAATCTACTGAGGTACCCCTCGATGTCATCGTCTTTCTCAACAAAATGGTCTAAATGAAACCCCATAGCTGAGGTTGAGGCTCCCTGACTAGGCGTGGCATCTGATGGAAAGGGGCTGGCACCATTTTCAGGAGCATGGCCTTGTAATTCCAGCTCCCTTAGTCGTAATTCGTGCTCCCTTTGCAATCTTCTATCTTCTGCTTCCCTTTCGGCAGTCAATCTCTTATCTTCTGCCTCCCTTTCGGCAGTCAATCTCTTTTCCTCTCTTTCGGCAGTCAATCTCTTATCTTCTGCCTCCAATGCCCTAGCCTCCTTGTCAGCCTCAATCTGCAGCCTCTTAAGTTCTTTATCAGCCTCAATTTGTAACCTCTTCTCTTCAGCTAACCTCCTATCTTCCCTTTCAATATACTTGTCACATTCTGAAGTTACATACTGAATTAAAACCTGACCATCCATGTTCATCTCCTTCGCCGTCAGCACAGCAGCCGATCTAAATTTTGCTAGATCTGCCATACTAAATCACACAATTTAACAATAACCAAGGTAAATTCCAAGTATATAATTACTAAGGTAATATATTAATTACTTAATTAATTACCACTGGCTGTGAAGATTCATCAACTTTTATTTTCCACTTTTAATTTTATACAACTCTGTCCCCACTAGTTTAATTCCCAGACCAGGAGACCCTAATATCTTTGATAAACCTAAATCCCGGGACAAGAGCTACCCAATATTTATAGTGGGAGAGGGTTCAAATCCCGGACAGGACCCCAATATTTGTAGTGGTTTTTGGTGTTATTGCGTGGTTGTTATGTTACCTAGTGTCCTGGATGAGGTCAGCTGTGAAGGCTCCTGATGATAACAGTTTATGTGAGTACAGAATGCCTTTCTGCTACCACTTATGACCTCAAACAGACCTATTCTACTATGATGTATGTTAGCTACGTTAAATGTCTAGGGTACTGAATTGTGATGTGTAGGTAATTAAATATACAGACACACACATGTAGATACTAAGTCTAATACTAAGAATAATAATCTCTATGATAAAATCAACTAACACTGTCTTTAGAATTTAAATTTGACAATCTTTTAAATTTATTTAGTCCTGAACCAAATGTTTCTTCTGGTCAGGACGTATGAAATAATATGTATTTATCAATAAAGGTGCATATATATTGAACAATCAAATGAAAATTTTATACATAAATATATGGTTACATTGGTTGATATTAATATTGATTACAGAGTCTTTGGAAGAACTAGCACTGGATGTTTAGTTGGGGTGGTGTCATCATGCCCAATCTCTGTTTTACAATGTTCATTTCTTTGAAATATAGACTTGCAGTACAGTTTTTATCAACACGATTTTGGTTTATTTATTTATTTGTGGAACCAGTGTGATGAATCTACAGCAGGCCAGGTATTTACTTATCTGGCCTGTGACGACGCAGTACAGAATTCTAGTAGCCAACTCCTCCCATTTAGCTGGAGTAAAATGTTAGGCTGCTTCTGCATCCACTCTTGTACTTCTACAAAAGCATCTGGCACTAGCGTAGTGCCAGACCAGAAACTCACAATTCAAAATGTGAAAACACAGTTACGTTGTACTAGCAAAACTCAGCTGAGCTGCTGGCTATAGTATGGCGTCCCACTGAGAATATATAATATCTTCTGGAAAACACTCATTTAGCAGTAACGAACTGTGTTTAAGGACAGTCTTTTAAAAATGGCACAAGCGTGCGTCTCTCTATCAATAATATAAATGCTTTTGTCCAATCAGCGGACTTCCCCTCTACCTTTTTCAAATATTCAAACTAAAAGTCCAATTTCAGTCCAATCTCAGTCCAGCGTGTAGTATTTTTCTGTCGGTCCGTCTGTCTCAACTTGGGTTTTCCCAAAATTACACTTGTTTTTTGGACTAACTACAAGAAAAAACTACACAGACGTGCCCCACTTACTTATACGATTTCTATGCTAAGTTATTTTTAGCTACTATCCTCCTACTTTGCCCCTTGTCCAACTGCAGTTTGATTTTTGCATTTTTAGGCTCAAGAACGCCATAAGGTAACTTTAGTGAAAATATGCACAAAAAACTGTTCGCTAGTCTGTATTGAACAATACAGTCTTTCGTCAATATCTTCCGTGTTATTTGTCCGTCTGTGTAATTAAAAGTATATTATTTGTCAGATTAAGATGGGCTATCAAACTAGCTAGTTTTTATTTTCCTAACTTTATTATTAAAGAAAAACCTACTTTTCTCAAGGTTAGTTTTGAAATTTGTTTTTGAACCTTCGTCCACGGCGTTTGCCGCTATATTCAAACAAAACAACCAATTACCGTAAAACGTCCAAGATACGACTGTTTCTAACAAGAGCTAAGGTCGTTTTTCTACCAATTCCTTACATTGTGTCAACTAGTGGCGTAATTTTTTTCTTTAAAACTACAAATTGCGTCTTTTTAGCATTTAGATTCAAACACGTGTTCCGACCGTCATATTTTTTTTTTCTTTTATCTCCGTTTCCGTCCCGTCTAAAAGGGTAAACCGTTAGTCTGCATGTTCTAACTAGTTGGTTTCAATGGCGCTAGAAAACGCTGGCGTAGGCGAGAATGTATCATCGTGTCTTACGTATAATTTTATCCCTACATGTTATTTTACCTATTATCTTTATAACTGGAGAAATTTTACGTTGCATCACTGTAATTTCACCGCACCATACAATAAACAGTTTTGGACAAAATTGACTCTTTCTGTGGGCAGGAATTTCCGAACGGACTATACTTAGAATGACATGTTTATATAATTATTTTTCAGTTTACAACTCAGTTTAGAAGGTTATCCGTCTTTGTGTTTAAGCAGCAAGATATCTACATCTTGACCAAGTAAACAGATGCGTCATGTGGAAGATGGTGGAAGAATTAGAAATGCAAAGCCAGTGTTTGGACTCGGTAGAACAGTGGTTCTCCACGTGGGCCATGCCATATTTCTACAGGGCCACAGTATGATGGTAATGTACCTTTTTTCCACCTAAAAGTGACTATCGTGGGGGTGGGGGCGCACAGAGGTAAATCTGACTAAGAAAGGGACCATGAGCAAGGAAAGTTGAGAATCCCTGCTATAGAACACTGTACAACCGTGGTAGACAACACGGAAGCTATGGGGATCTACTGTAGAAACAACGAGCTCTCGTGGTTTGGTTTTTAAGAACTATCTTCATTGCACACGGACAACTCCATCAGTGCTCCGATCTCCTCCCTTAGAACACACACGGAGGATTTCAGCACAGTGCATGAACTCAGTAGCACCGGCAAGGATCTCAATGTACGTATACAGGAATCACACATTCTATAAATATTTTGTCGTGGGTAGGTGTCTAATTTTTTAAATTTTGCCAGGGTAGAGGCCCGTATTGCCTGCTCTTTACAATTTCAATTGAACACCCGAGGGATTTTTACCGTGCGCCAACTTGCACACGGTACCTCCTTTTTTTTCCGCCTTTATCCGAGAAGGTTAGGTATCCGATCTCCCTACCCAGGAGATCAGGGGGAAGTAAGGCATCAGTAGGAACCACTGGTTCTGAAAATATTTTCATCAGTTATATCCCCTGTAATGTGGTCATTCTTGCCACACTACTGTACTTCCATCCTTCAATTCTGCACAAGCATTCATTTAAGAAAGTCTGTAGCTATTTAGTTGTTGTTTATGTTGTTCCACCTCTACACCTCACGGTAGAAGGGGAACGACTAAGTAAGTAAGTTATTTTGTTCTCCATGTTTCACAGGCATACAATAGGACTGAATTGACACTTGAATTGACAATTCTGGTATTTGTGTTGGTCCTGATCTCATTTGATCTCCGTATATTTCCATTTGCAATGAAAGATCCTCTAGCCGTTTGTCTAAAGTAAATTTGGTGAACAAAATAATTTTAGGAGGGGTTTCAACAAAAACAATGATGAGAATCGCAGTTTCAGAGGAAAGATTGAAGGGAAAGCACTGCATTTTATCACTGCCCTCTACACAAACTGTGGGTTCCTGCCCTTTGTCTCATAAGAATGCGTATGGACTGCAGTAAGACATGGAGAGTAGGGATGTGTGGGTGGTCTGTGTGTGTGTTTTTTTTTTATATTTTTTTTTGTCTCACATATATTATCATTTGTTTCACACTCCTCTCTCTCTCTCTCTCTCTCTCTCTCTCTCTCTCTCTCTCATCCTCTCTCCTCTCTCTCTCTGCTCTCTCTCTCTCTCTCTCTCTCTCTCTCTCTCTCTCTCTCTCTCTCACTCTCTCTTATTTTTCGTGTTGCTTTTTTCATTGATTTTCCCCTACTTAGTATTTACTATCTTCTACCCAGAAAAACGGAACGGAAGCAGTTTAGCATAGCAACACATGGTGGCCTGTTTCGACTGGGTATATATATATATATATATATATATATATATATATATATATATATATATATATATATATATATATATATATATATATAAATATATATATATATATATATTATATATATATATATATATATATATATATATATATATATATATATATATATATATATCTATATATATATATATATATATATATATATATATATATATATATATATATATATTATATATATATATATATATATATATATATAAATATATATATTATATATATATATATATATATATATAAATATATATATAATATATATATATATATATATATATATATATATATATATATATATATATATATATATATATATATATGGGTGTGTGTGTGTGTGTGTGCGTGCGTGTGCGTATGCGTGTGCGTGTGTGTGTGTGTGCGTGTGTGTGTGTTAAGGATAGATTTGGGGTAATATGTTGTAGCATGTTACTACACGCTAGCACATGTCCATTTTATTTGAGGAATTGTGTTCGCCTGTAGACAAACTACTTTTTGCACGAAGCGTTCACCCGTTGGTGAGCGACAGTCACTAGTGACGTAGTTTGTCACATGTCGTGGGTTCGAAGTGTTAATTATTTGGGGTCTTCGTATTCGTTCACTGGTTTGAGGTGGACGTGATTTCTTCTAAGCTCCATGATTTTTATGGAGAGTGTGTTTTTCTAACTGGGGCATTTAATGTATTTTTCAAAGGCCGCCACCTTGTTAAGAACGTTCCAGATGGGGAAGGAAACTTATTGAGAAGTCTTGCACAACCCCTTTTGATATTTTCGTAAGGAGTATCTCAAAGATATTGAGGTAACTGAGTTCAGGTCACCAATTCACCAATGCATAAACAAGAAGTTTAGATCATCATTGCAGGATGTAAAGGTATATAGTGGAGCAGATGTGGCATCATACCACCACCTTCTGATAGCCAAAGTAAAAATGAAACTCAAGAGATATGCAGCAATGCAAAATTATAGACAACAATTTAATTAATGTAGGACATCTAAGAAATCAAGAAACAAGAGACAAATTTGCGGTCACAATATCCAACAAATTCCAAGTGCTCCAACAGCTGGAAGATGCAGAGATGAAGTGGTAACTTGCCACCCTTATCGACACCTGGTATTAAAGTGTAAGATGTAGGTGTCTTCTCTGATTTAGGATGTTGCTGTGTATGTGGTAGTGGAACAGTTCACAGGGTTATCACACAGGCAACATGACGTGTAGAGTCATAGAAAGGGTAACTTCGTTGTATAAGTTTCTTCCATTTATTGCACGCCACAAAACAGTCATGATACTTATGACATCAACATAGTTAACGAGTTCAGCAAGATGATATGGCACATTGAAAACAATTTCTGTAGTCAGCAATGACAGCTGTTGTATATATGCGTCATAAGACATCACAGTTCAATAGATTCAGAAATTCATAAATCATAGAGTTCTAGTTCGTGAAGCTGTATAAATAATAATAATTTCTATAACTTCTGCAACAGTGTCAGCTACAGATCTTCAATGTTCATAAACAATAATAAATGCTCCCATTCTGATGCTAGCAGATCAGTTGTATACAATAAGTCCGTTCACTGTCTGCACGTGAATAGCATACATGGGCTACAGGTCAGCTCGACCTTTATAATGTTCCTAAGTCTAACCATCTGACTTGGACGTGATCTCTGATATAACGAATCCTGGAACACAGACAATAGTCTTGTTGGTCTAGAGCGACCCATATATATTTAACTAGTTCAGGTATACAGATACCGGTGACTTAATCCTAGTCAAAGTACCTCTCCATTTTGCATCACACAGGCGAGCAAATAGGCGACAAAATGACGAACCTCTAGATGATAGCATAAAGTTCGATACAAGAGGAATTACCTTATTTCGGAAAATCAACCATGAACATATGCCTCCAGGCAGGCGTGAATAATACTGGGAAATAGTCTAGTTAGCTAACTAACTCACAAAGACAATGTATTTCCCTCAGAAAATCACAAGACGCGGTCGCGTCTGCTCGCTTCTTAAACCATTTCTCAACTGCCGAACTGGGCGGAACACACAGAACGAACTCCCAGCTTTTGACATGCGCAGAACGACAATCTCTGAGTTGCCGTTCACAATAAGACGATTCTAAGAACATTCGAGATAAAAGTCTTACACAGTCGCGCCTTTTATGGTCATGAAAAGAAGCGTTAAGAAAGGTTTCAGACATCTACCATAGTTGACTGGTACTACCAAATAAGGAGATGTGGTCACGCTTCGTTCAAGAAATTATAGACCGAACGTGTCTCTATACAAGAGAAGGCAAACTCCTAAAATTGTAGTCTCGATAACTCGGATTATGTCCCTTTGACCATAGAAAACATAATACACACTTCAGTCAAAAAAATGATCATACATATGAAAAATGTTTATACAAACGAAAAATAATAATGATCCGTGCGTAACATTACCGCACCCTCCCTGGAAAAAAAAAATGAAACATTTTTTTTTTTTTTAAATCCTGGAGCCGGAAAAAATCTAGGCTCCTAACGCACGTATGATGCGTGGATATATACCTAACAAATTAGCTCAACGCATGGAGCGACACTGAGATCATATCTCAGATCCTTAGAGAAAAAATTTATCTAAGTATACGCTGATATATTCCAGGAAGGTGCCACCAACACACGCCACAATGATGGCAACAACATAATGACAATCAAATTATTCTCATACCAATATATGAAATTAAATATATTATGTGTTATCATACAATGTGTTGCAAATAGCGGTGTAATTTACTAATATACCGCACTATATTATTACATTATATAAAGTAACAGTAATTAATAAGTAATACATGTGTTGATCTTCGGTGACATAAAACATTCAATAGAAGAAGATGTGGACATCATCCGCTCCCAATGTAGGACAGGACTTGATATCCTCAAAGTTCCACAATGGACATAAACTCGCAGACTTCAATGATGTGCTGCGAAAATATCAATAACACAAATCTTAAAGACAACTGGTAAATTTCTTAATACAATCCTGAAAATAATTTATTTAAATGTGGCCGAGTGATCTTTTGGCCCGTATATCACTAACTAAGCCTTCTTAATAATTACATGGTACAATGTTATAAATTTCCCTCAAAAAAAAAAAGTGAGACAAAATCTACTAACATGTCATTATAACATTGGACTGTATATCAGGAAATATATATATATGACAGAAGAATCATGTGGAATCGTGTGGACATCTGGACAGAATGTCTGCCATTACATTATCCGAACCACGGATAGCTCGAACCGAGAAATGAAATGGTTGAAGAGCTATGGCATAACGAGTGGACCTCGAGCTCTTCAAGTTTTTGCTCTGAATAGCAGTAAGCGCTTTCTGGTCGGTTTCCACAATGAAATGTGCGCCTAGAAGAAATCTTTGTAACTTCAGAATAGACCATACCATAGCCAATAACTCACGGTCTAAAACCGAGTAATTCTTTTCTGCAGCGTTTAATTTCCTAGAGATATACATCACCGGATGCAAAGTATCAGAATACTCCTGCATTAGTGCTGCCCCAATCCCTGTTGACGAGGCGTCACTTCGAAGAACAAAAGTCTTCTCAATAGTAGGTAACTTAAGAATAGGTGGAGATGAAAATAGGGCTTTAACCTGGTCCAATGAGGATTGACATTCTTTAGACCAGCGGATCAGATTAGGCGACCCTTTCTTCAATAAAGTAGAAAGCGGTGCCATAATGGAGGACAGATTCGGAATGAATCGTCCGTAGAATTGAATCAAACCTAATAGACTCCTTACTTGTTTCTTCGTCTTAGGGACCGAAATGTTAAGTATTTTTGAAACATTGTGGTCCTCTGTCTTTAAAAGACCATGACCAACCCGATGACCTAGGAAAGAAATCTCGCTAAATCCTATAAAGGCTTTAGAGGGTTTTGCAGTCAAGTTATACTCGCGAAGAGTAGACAGTAATTCGTATAAACCCAAATAATGATCTTCCCAAGAATCACTGAATAGACAGATATCATCTAGGTATGCTATGACATCTGTACGATATGCGAGAATTCGCCGCATCATGCGTACGAATGTAGCAGGGGCGTTCATAAGACCAAAAGGCATGAAATTCCATTGGAATAAACCCCTAGGTGTAGAAAAAGCTGTAAAAGGTTTGGCACGTTCAGTTAGCGGGACTTGCCAATAACCTTTAGACAAATCTAGTTTGGTAAAGAATCTAGAATTAGAAAGTTTATTGAGTAGCTCTTCTAATGAAGGCATAGGTTCAGCATCGAACTTCGTAACTTGGTTCAATTTGCGATAATCTACGCAAATGCGAATGTTATTATCCTTCTTTCGAACAATAACCATAGACGAAGAGTATGCTGAAGTGGATGGTTCAATGATTTCCAAACGTATCATTTCATCCAATTCTTTTTCGACTTGAGACTGGAAATGGATAGGTATTGGATATGGTCTGACTCTGATAGGATTGTGATCAGTTAGCACAATGTCATGTTCTATGACATGTGTGTGTCCCGGGATGTCTGTAAGAACATCCTGAAATGTTTGCAACATCGAAGAAACTTGTCGATGTTCCTCAGCGGAAAGATTTGGAGAAACGGTCACGTTTTTCCAAGATTCCGTAGAATAAAGTGGGACCATAGAAAGAGGAAGATTGACATCAGAAAAAGTAGTTTCCTCATCCTGTATAACTGACAGAGATGAGTACTGACCATGAGTTGCTTGTGAATTGTCCGTAGCCTGGAAAATAGGCTGCAAATAGTCAGGTCTTTCATAAAATTCTGTGAGCATATTTATGTGGAAAGTTTTATGCTTTCCATCAATATCGACAACATAGTCGACATCAGAAATTTTGGAGACTATTGCATATGGACCTTTCCATGCAATTAGAAGTCTGTTCTCCCTTGAAGGAAGTAGAACGAGAGCTTTGTCACCTGGACAAAGTTGTCGTAGACATCTATTCTTATTTGCAAACTGCCTTGCCTTTTCTTTAGCAAATTCTGAAGACGAAGTTGCTAGTTTGCATGCCTCGATGATCTTTTGCCTAAGAGCAATGACGTACTCATAAGAAGATTGAGTCTCATCGCTAATATTATCGGCAGTGATTAGATCGTGAAGTAAAGACATAGGGCCGCGCGGTTGCGCGCCAAAGACAAGTTCAAAAGGGGAAAACCCCGTATGTTCATTGGGGACCTCTCTATACGCAAAGAGAGCCGCGGGTAAGACCCTGTCCCAATCCTGAGGATGATCCTCAGTTATTTTACCAAGTAAAGTTTTCAGAGTCCTATTAAACGTTCGACCAACCCATTAGACATTGGGTGATAGATACTGCTGAGAGACCTTTTAATGTGTAGCATAGACATTACCTGTGACATAGTGTCTGATATAAGTTGAGTGCCATGGTCTGACAATATTTCTCGGGAAAACCCAAGCGAGAAAATATCAGCCAAAGAGCGTCTGCGATATCAGCAGTTGAGATGCTCTTGAGAGGTATTGCCTCTGGCCAACGTGTGCACATATCGACACATGTAAGGATAAATTGATGTCCTCTAGCCGACTTAATTCTAAAAGGACCGATAATATCTATTGCCATTTTTTGAAAAGGGCGAATAGGAATGTCAGCAGCCTGGATAGGCGCAGCATGTCGTGGTCCTTTAGATTTGACCTCCTGACATACTTTGCAAGAGCGACAGTACATTCGTATGTCCTTGCTCACAAATGGCCAAAAGAAAGCCGCAAGAACCCTCGACTTTGTACGGGAAAAACCCATATGTCCAGCACATTGCGAGTCATGAGCATGTTGCAATATTTGCAATCTCATGCTCTTAGGCACAAGAATTTGTGAATGAGTGGACGTAGTCGAGTCTTGTACCATACGTACAAGTACGCCGTTCTTCATAGAAATCCAAGATTTCCTATTAGTGTTCTGATTAGGATCACCTTTTTTTGCTAGAATGAAGAATTTTTGTAAAGAAGGATCTTCTTCTTGCAATTTGATAAATGAGTCACGTGTAATAGTCAAGTGACTATCTTGGTCATTTACTTCATCATTATTAGTTAATGAAGTTTGAGGTGGATCCAGAGCATGTGCTCTTGTGACCACCGCATTGGTAGCTTCAATGTTTTGCTCTTCCCAAACAGCAATCTGCTGTGGGGTACATTCCCTAACTCCGTGAATACGACCAATAATAAGGTCCGCAATAGGGTTTGGAAGTAGACACGCGTGGACCTCTCCCGTGAAGAAAGGAGTAGCAATGTGTATTATAGCAGTAGGATACTTTTCTAACGTGCCACCAAATGTGACACATTTGATGACTTTTCCTGTAGCACAGGATGGATCTACAAGAGATTGCCTAACGCCGACAGTAGTACATCCAGAATCAAACAACACTGAGACTGGATTACTATTTACTAGCCCCTTATGTAATATAAGAGAACCTCTCCCATCATGAGCAACATTAGCAGGAAGAGCGGGCAAAGGATGACCACAGCTTAGAGTACTAACGGTTTTCGGATCAAATAAAGTACTGCATTGGATACATTTATTTGCCCTACCAAAATCAAAAGATGAGCATCCGATAGCATTATGGTCTTTATCATTATTAACCTGTTTATCTGCTCCCTGAGATTCTTGTTGAACAGAGTTTGTCTGTTGATATCTTTTTCTCTTATGTTGCGATCTACCGCGACCATTATTGCCTCTGCAATTATCATTAAAGTCCCTACTGTAATTTTTATCCTGGTTTGAGTTCCAGTTTCCATAACTGTCATTACTATCTCTATGCTGTTGAGAACCTCTATTATCTTGGTATTGAGGTCTCTGCATAAAATATTTCCCTCTATACCGATTACCTTTGTGAAAATTTCTAAAGTTAACCGGAGTAGAATAACGTGTAGTATTAGGTTGTCTCCAGTTCTGGGAAGAAGAATCACCCTGGAATTGATCACTATGGTTCTGGGCATAATTACGATTACTCTTTTTATTGAAATTTTTCTGGCTACCCTGAAATTTACGCATAAAATTTGGGCCATAAGGTGCTGCCGAAGCAACTGGCAGACCTTCTTTCACCTTAGAGTTACTAATGGTTATGTGCGGATGCGCAGTAACATACTGGCTACAGTATTCTTCCATTTCTTTTATGTTTTTAGGCTTACGCTCATGAAGAAAAGATAGAAAAGCTTCATTAACAGAAGACATAACCTTATCTCTAAGTAGTAAATCCATAAGAGCTTCAAATGTATTTTCTGTCTTAGACAACTCAACCCATCGTAAAAAAGTAAGACGGATGCCTGAGATGAATTCAGAGAATTCAACTCCAGTTTCTGGTAACATGGTTTTAAATTTAAGACGATATCCGTCCTCGTTAAGTTGGTACTTCTTTAACAATGCCGCCCTGACAACCTCATAGTTGTTTTTGTCAGGCACATCTACCATACTCAACAAAGTCAAAGCATCACCTCTAAGTATCTTGGACAGATGATACACATATAATGTTTTATCTATATTATGCACATTACATGCACTTTCAAATCTATCTAGATAAAATGTTATATCATCGATTGAGGGATTAAATGCTGGTAGATTAAGCTTGAAATCCTTAGCATTAGTCTTATTTGACACCTTATTTGCATCATTAGCATTACCAGTGTTCAATAACTTTAACTTCTCTAACTCTAAAGCTAAGACTTTTTCATCATGTTCCATTTTTGCTTTTCTCTCATCAGCCTCTCTTTGTAACCTTCTTTCTTCAGCCTCAGCCTGTAACTTTCTTTCTTCAGCCTGGGCCTGTAACTTTCTTTCTTCAGCCTGGGCCTGTAACTTGCTTTCTGCATCCTGGGCCTGTAACTTTTTGTCTTCAGCCTCTATTTCAAGTCTCTTATTTTCAGCTTCTTTTTCAAGTCTCTTATTTTCAGCTTCTTTTTCAAGTCTCTTATTTTCAGCTTCTTTTTCAAGTCTCTTATTTTCAGCTTCTCTTTTTTGTTTTTCCATTTCCATTTGAAATCTTTTTTCCTCCACCTGCATCTGCAGTTTCTTTTGTTCTATTTCAGCCTCTATTCTCTTTTGTTCAGTTTGTTCTTTCATTTTCTTTTCTTCCGACTTCAATGCCTTGGCATATTGAACAGTCGCAAATTCTTCTAATTTATCACCTGTCTTCCCAAGGGCTTTACCCTGCTCAATAAAGTACTCAAATGTAGACATGATGTCTAAAATGTGAGTACAGAACCTGAAATAATTAATTATCTTATTTCAATGTTAAATAGCAACAAGACTTAATAAAGTGCTTGTATAATCTCTATGTTGAACCCAATCTCTGTGGGAAACAGGAGTTGACACCAACTTGTATTATCAAATGTATAATAATATCACAAGTCACCTCTTAATTAACAGTGCACTACCCAAATCAGTGCATAACCATCAGTTATTTATCATAACTGCACTACAATAGTGCATAAGCAAAAAACACCAGTTAGTTATGATAAGTGCACTATAGACCAATAGTGCATGAGCATATATTAACAATAGTGAAAGCTAACTATGCAAGAACTATGTAAACAATAACAAGACAATGTAAACAATAACAAAGGTCACCAACAATGTAAACAATAACAAAGATCAAAGTCAATGTAAACAACAACAAAGATCAGAGTCAATGTAAACAACAACAAAGATCAGAGTCAATGTAAACAATAACAAAGATCAGAGTCAATGTAAACAATCAACAAAGATCAAAGTCAATGTAAACAACAACAAAGATCAAACAATACGAAAACATTCGCATAAGTCAAATACACAAACAGCAAAACTAAAAAGAAATATGCGAAGATATGACTAACAAATGACGCTACAGTGTATACACAAAAATATACGTAAAGAACTGAATAATAGCAAAGGGGAGACCTACAAATACAAACAATCGAAATCGAAACTAAAAACACAAAGAAAGAGAGAAAAGACAAAATAAAAAAATATATATATATACAAGAAACAAAAATAAAGCACAACTCGTCACAACTAAACAGATATAGCAACGATTGTCGCTAGCAAATTTCACTGTAGGAAATTCGCACAGTCCCTAACGAAAACGCTAACAGTAGAACCTCTGTGACGTGGTATCTTCTACTGAAAGACACCGCCCAACCGAGAAAACCCGCTGAAATATAAACATATAAATATACAAATAACAAATAACATATAACATATAAACATGTATCATGAAAACAATAGGAGAAAGTGTGAAAGTACAGAAGGCTCAGTTAGAACATAAGGGCACAGTTCACAAACAAAACAGGCCACTTAACTTCTATAAATCCAGCGTCAGCACGGTGCAGAACAGGATGTAATCAGCATTCTGAGGATAATGATCCAACGTTGATTAACTTCTGCTCCCATAAACAGCCATGACGAAGGAAATGAGCTTCTAATACTGCAACAGTTGTTACGGCACTTGACCTTCTGAATCTTCTAAATTGATTTAACCGGCACTTGACCTTCTGAACCCGCAACAGTACCCCTGAGACCGGAACAGTTGTTACGGCACTTGTCCTTCTTTTCACCAGATCAGGAAATCCATTCGCTCGGTACTTGTCCTTCTAATTTTACATAAACTTCAATATTGCCGAGCAGCGCCGGGTAGTTTCAAAATCAGCAACTGTCAGAAAATCCGGATACTTTCAATAAAATTTCTTGTAAGGTGGTAGTTGATGCTGTAGTTGTATCTAGTATGATGATGATGTCTGGGTTTGCTGACCCCCTTGATAGCTGGAATCAGAGTGAACCAACCTATGGCCACCAAAAATGATATGGTGCGCCAAAATATCAGATGATAGAACCAGCTCTGGCCACCAAAAATGATATGGTGCGCCAAAATATCAGATGATAGAACCAGCTCTGGCCACCAAAAATGATATGGTGCGCCAAAATATCAGATGATAGAACCAGCTCTGGCCACCAAAAATGATAAGGGTGGATTTGAGCTGAAGTGGTAACTTGCCACCCTTATCGACACCTGGTATTAAAGTGTAAGATGTAGGTGTCTTCTCTGATTTAGGATGTTGCTGTGTATGTGGTAGTGGAACAGTTCACAGGGTTATCACACAGGCAACATGACGTGTAGAGTCATAGAAAGGGTAACTTCGTTGTATAAGTTTCTTCCATTTATTGCACGCCACAAAACAGTCATGATACTTATGACATCAACATAGTTAACGAGTTCAGCAAGATGATATGGCACATTGAAAACAATTTCTGTAGTCAGCAATGACAGCTGTTGTATATATGCGTCATAAAACATCACAGTTCAATAGATTCAGAAATTCATAAATCATAGAGTTCTAGTTCGTGAAGCTGTATAAATAATAATAATTTCTATAACTTCTGCAACAGTGTCAGCTACAGATCTTCAATGTTCATAAACAATAATAAATGCTCCCATTCTGATGCTAGCAGATCAGTTGTATACAATAAGTCCGTTCACTGTCTGCACGTGAATAGCATACATGGGCTACAGGTCAGCTCGACCTTTATAATGTTCCTAAGTCTAACCATCTGACTTGGACGTGATCTCTGATATAACGAATCCTGGAACACAGACAATAGTCTTGTTGGTCTAGAGCGACCCATATATATTTAACTAGTTCAGGTATACAGATACCGGTGACTTAATCCTAGTCAAAGTACCTCTCCATTTTGCATCACACAGGCGAGCAAATAGGCGACAAAATGACGAACCTCTAGATGATAGCATAAAGTTCGATACAAGAGGAATTACCTTATTTCGGAAAATCAACCATGAACATATGCCTCCAGGCAGGCGTGAATAATACTGGGAAATAGTCTAGTTAGCTAACTAACTCACTAAGACAATGTATTTCCCTCAGAAAATCACAAGACGCAGGTCGCGTCTGCTCGCTTCTTAAACCATTTCTAAACTGCCGAACTGGGCGGAACACACAGAACGAACTCCCAGCTTTTGACATGCGCAGAACGACAATCTCTGAGTTGCCGTTCACAATAAGACGATTCTAAGAACATTCGAGATAAAAGTCTTACACAGTCGCGCCTTTTATGGTCATGAAAAGAAGCGTTAAGAAAGGTTTCAGACATCTACCATAGTTGACTGGTACTACCAAATAAGGAGATGTGGTCACGCTTCGTTCAAGAAATTATAGACCGAACGTGTCTCTATACAAGAGAAGGCAACTCCTAAAAAATTGTAGTCTCGATAACTCGGATTATGTCCCTTTGACCATAGAAAACATAATACACACTTCAGTCAAAAAAAATGATCATACATATGAAAAATGTTTATACAAACGAAAAATAATAATGATCCGTGCGTAACAGATATCTGGTTAAGTTGCCTAAGAAGGGACATTTACAAGAGTGCACAAATTATAGAGGAATAATGTTACTTTCAGTGCCAGGAAAAGTATTAAACAGGATTATCCTTGAAAGATTAAAAGAGTCCATAGACAAGAAACTGAGAGATGAACAAGCAGGTTTTCGACAAAACAGATCCTGTACAGACCAGAAAGCCACTTTGAGAATAATAGTTGAACAAAGTCTGGAATGGAATTCACCACTATACATCGGATTTGTGGACTACGAAAAGGCATTTGACAGTGTAGACAGAGAATCACTTTAGAAATTGATGAGGCATTATGGAGTTCCCCTGAAGATCATTAATTTAATAAAGAAAACATAAGAAGACATGACATGCAGAGTTCTTCATGAAGGACAGCTTACAGAACCGTTTGGGATAAGAACAGGCGTGCGACAGGGATGCCTCTTTGTGGTGGGTTTTGATGTTAAGAAGAATGGTGTGCATATAGTTGTACTTGAGTGAGATCAACTGTGAAGGTCTCTGAGGTAAACAATGGACAACTGTGTTACAGAGTACCTTTCTTGTTACCACCCTACGATCTCACTCTAAGTTATATTCTTTATTGACTAGCGTGACTGAAAGCTACATAAAGTGTCTAGGGTATTGTAAGAGTGTTGTTAAAGAATCTCAATACAAAAACATATATAAACATATACTAATTACTATGATAAAATCAACTAACTCCAGCTGTTAAATTTTATATTTAAAAATTCTTTTGTTAAACTTTATTGGTCCTGAGCCTAAAGTTGTTTTGGTCAGGACTACAGTTCAATGAGAATCAATTTAGATGGATAGATATATTTACAAATATATATAAAGATATTTACATACAACAGACAATATGTCTGTCGTGGTTGAGTTGGAGTGTAGAGTATTTGTCGAGTTGGACAACAGTAGTGAAATCGACAAGGGATAGTGGACTGACAGAGTTATAGATTACAAACACAGAAAGGTGTAAATAGGAGATGGACTTGAGACAACCTGGAAGAAGATCTATTCAAATGATCTCTCTCTCCAGGCCTCCACTCACTTTTACTGTCTAAGCACCTCCTGCTCTCACTCTTTTCTCTTATCATACATAGAGATTATAGTAAAGAGCTAAAATCAAGTTACTTATAGATGGAAAGGTCGTGAACAGCGTATTAATAAAGGTGTAAACTTTATTAAAGAAGAAAAAGCATGGAATTAATGCATATCATCACAACAACATAAAATTACATCAATAATCATCAATAACCAAAATATGCAAAATACACCAACAACCACACCCTCACCACCATTCATAAAACCTGTAGAACACAGAGAGATGAAATAACTGAGTGTCAGTCCGTCCGCTTTCGGGACCATATGAAATAGCTCCAGTAAGTGGTTTTTTCGTACATATCCTCCATGGGTGATGGAATTAACCTGAATAAAATCACTGTATAGGCGCTATCATTGGTGATTCCTCCCTAATTGCGCGAGGTGGTCTGGAAGACTCTATTTATCCCCTGCTGATCGAATAAACAAACTGAACGACAGCCTGTCCGCTATTTCGTGGGACCAAATGTGCTAGCTCCAGAAAGTGTATTACTTGTAGATCCTTCGTGAGGGACTAGCCGACAAAACTTTCTTTGTTGGTGCTAAACGTTGGTGACTCCCCTTATAGCGTGAGTGGGGCTGGAACTCTGTCTATCTTTCTTGCTGACCAAATAACCGAACTGAGCGACAGCCTGTCTGCTTTTCGTGGGACCAAATGTGCTAGCTCCAGAAAGTGTATTACTTGTAGATCCTTCGTGAGGGACTAGCCTACAAAACTTTCTTTGTTGGTGCTAAACGTTGGTGACTCCCCTTATAGCGTGAGTGGGGCTGGAACTCTGTCCATAGATGGCTGCTCATACGTGCGAAGTTCTACATAATCCAGAAATAAGCCATGGGACAAAGTCACTTGAGGACAACTGATCCCAAGGCGTGCTTATCCGGCGCTAGAATAGGCTTTAAATCCGGTTTTGGCTGGTTGACTGTGGCTTGGCTGAGTGCCCCGTTTAGGCATACAGAGACTGGTGAATTGAATTCTGCTATATATGCTGGGCTGATTTATGTGCTGGAAGCCGTACTGCTCTGACTGGTAATCCAATAGGCGAGTAGGAAACTACTACTGCATTAGATGATTTCAGATTTAGCGTTGGCTCGTGGCATTGCGTGAGCTTAACTCCCGTGAGAGGGAAATGGCGTTGACAAAGGGTTGTTGTTTCAGGTATGGCTGTGACACTCGTGGGGCTAGATATCCTCAGAATCCCTCTAGACCGAAGAGACGGTGACATTCTTCGTCTGACTGGAAACTAGACTAGCAATTCGGTATCCCCTGAAACCCGAAAATGACTAGAACATAGGCAAACACATTCTAGTACTGTGTTAAAGTTTGCCTTATCTCATGATGGTCATCTACGGACCAGGAATCTTCTACGAGTGTGTTTGACGTAGTAAAATTTCAAGTCTTATAGCTTACAAACCATTCTACCCTGGACTCAAAGGGTACTAGCCGCTCGTGATCAAACGTTTTAAAGCGACCAGAGAAATTCCCCTGTTCGGACCACAGAGGGTACCCGCCGCTAACGAACCGTTTCTTTCACAGAAACCGTCTTTGGCTCGTTCTAACACTTTAAGCGTAACAGACGTTCTTCTGATCAGGCCAGGTGTGCTGACGTAACATTATCGTTCGCTGACCGCTGCAGGCTCGAACGTAAACAACCTCGGGTGGGGTTTGAGAAGGAGAAAACAATTGGGCCACACAGGTAGCAAAGCAAAGAGAAACAAAATGTGTAGGAAAACAGAACATTAAAGAGTAATAACATTGAGACGAGATGGAAAAATAAATTAAGTCACTGTCTACGTGACAATGTCCATAGTACATTGTTACAAATTTTCAAGTTTTATGTTAATTACTCTATTTACTACTGGTAATAGAAGGCAGGTTGGGGATTATCATCATCATCCCAATGTTCTTTTGTTTCACTAGGATTGTTTATGTTAGTCTTTTGGAGGAACGTTTTTGTCTATACAGGAGATTTTTCTTTAGTCGTGATAAGTTGTCCCAGGCCAGATATTGCACTTATCTGGATCCTGGAATCACAGCAGTTGTAGTTGGTTTGGCCAAACACTTCAGTCTCCTCTGGTCTTGAACTTCTCGAATACCAGCAGGTACCAGAGACTCTTAGAAATAGTGCTGAATTTCTCTATCATCGAGTACCAGCACCAGACAAGTTCCAGCAGGAACCCCTGTCGATGCACGTTATGGTTCTGTCTTAATATCAAACTAATTCCTCCTAATCTACATGTAAACATACGTTCAATACAAAAGAACATGGTCAGCTCTCTCTAACAACTCTGCTTCTCCACTTTAGTTTGATGGAACAAATGGTACCAGTTTTCTTTTCTCTTCCCTAATGGATGCTACGCCTCTGTCATTCCTGCGGTAATCTTTTCCATGCAATAAGATAGGTGTAATGTTCCTGTATGACCATCATATATAGTCCTGTAGTTTTTAAACTTCTTAGATAGTCCCTTATATGATGGATCAACATCTAGGCTATGCCTAAGTCTGCCATGGAACCATTTAATTACAATCTTTTACATGGCCTTTTCTTTTTTCACACAACCCTTTTTAATTAAAAAGTCAATAAAATCAATCTTACCACATATCAAGGAAATATAAACAAGTAACGATGAATTAGGCAATAGAATATGGCACACTTTCATCACTGCCTCTGTTCAGACTGCTTTCTGTTGTTATTTAGTTTAAAACAAAGCACAAGTCTGCTCATCGCTACTTGTTCCTCAGAATATTTCGAAAAAATGGCAGCGAGCAGCCTACTATTTCGTTAAAGTAAAAGGCTTTGGCCAATGAGACCAAGCATCTCTTTCATTGAATGAAACTTTATTTTTTAAAAAATATCTCAAACCTCTATGTGTTACTATTACCAACTAGATTTGTATATTTAGGTTAGCCAATAATATTTCGGCTTCCTTCAAATTTCATCCAATCCCCTTCATCGTACTATCTTAGCCTTTCTTTCACCTAATTTTTTTCCCCCAAGAAAATATGTTTTTCATAACCGTAGTGTCCACATTTTCCAACGTTTACATTGTAATTTGAAAACCGCCTAAGGCAAGGCCAGCAAGTTAGTTTTATTTTTAGAAACAATGTGAGACGTGATTTGCTTTGGGTTATCTATCCGTGCCCCTCCCCTCTACAATGTATTTTAGGCAAATACTTCATTGAACTTGGAAAAGTTGTACGTTTGTCTCAAGGACGAATTTGAAAAATAGGGTACCCTTTTTGGTTCGGCCAAAGCGTTATCAAATAATACGCTGAAGGCGTAGGCGACGACTACCATTCTCGCCAAAATTTGTAGTACTATCCTATCTTTGACTTTATGCACTAGACTGTTATATTCTAATTTAGATATTGTATTTAGAAGTTCACCACACTCTTGTCTCCATTTCTTTTCTTACTAGCAATAGACTGGGTTACGAGAACATCGACAACACACAACAGAAATGGAATCCAGTGGACTCTGACAAAGCAGTTGGATGATCTGGATTTTGCTGATGACTTAGCTCTTCTGTCCCATAACCGTAATCAGATGCAGGACAAATTGAAAACACTCGATGAGAGGTCACAGCAATTGGGTCTGAAAATACACAGGGAAAAGACAAAGATAATGAGAATAAATGCAGGTAATGATAACAGGGTTGAGCTTGAAGAAGCACCATTACAAGATGTAGAATCGTACACATATCTTGGTAGCAATATAGACAAAGTTGGAGGGACAGACAGTGATATCAAAATAAGAATACAAAAAAGCAAGAGGAGCTTTCATTGCATTGGGAAATATATGGAGATCAAGAGAAATCAGATCCAACACGAAAATAAGAATCTTCAACTCAAATGTGAAGTCAGTCCTATTGTATGGCTCTGAGACATGGAGAACAACAAAGACAACTACCAAAAAGCTACAGACTTTCATAAATGGGTGCTTGCGTAGAATAGATGGATTAAAATGGTACGACAAGGTTACCAACGTGGAACTGATGACAAGAACTAGACAAGTGCCAGTGGAACAAGAGATGAGAAGAAGACGATGGCGATGGATAGGACACACACTGAAGAAACCTGTTGATAGCATTACAAGGCAGTCCTTGTTCTGGAACCCCCAGGGCAAGAGAGGCAGAGGTAGACCAAGAAGCACATGGAGAAGAGAGCTGAAAACAGAGGTGAAAATGATGAGGAGAACATGGAAAGAACTTGAGATGATGGCACGTGACAGGAGGACTTGGCATGTGTTTGTTGAAGGCCTATGCTCCTTTGGGAGTGGAGGGTTATGAATGAATGAATGAATGAATGAGTTTAGGTCGCCATCATCAGTTTTTCCGCCACATTACTTGGGTACCAGGAATATTGCCCTACCTACTAGTACTCGGCCAGGATTCGTAACAGATTTACTGATATCTCTGTATATATTTACTCTACTATTAACAATGGAGATGAAGAAGGCCTATTGATTGAGGATCGTTATTGACTGACGTAATTGGTTATCGCATTTACATGTTTTCCTGCCATATGCTAAGCAAGAAAGAAGGATCAATACCTTCCATTTGGGGTGTCTACGCCGCATCCTCGGCATCTCGTGGAAAGATAAAGTGACAAATGTCGAGGTGTTGTCACGTGCTGGCCTTAAAAGTATGTATACGCTGCTTAGACAGCGCAGACTTCGCTGGCTTGGCCATGTTCGCCGCATGGAAGATGGTCGCATCCCAAAGATATCTTCTACGGACAATTAGCAGATGGCAAGAGAACAGTTGGGCGACCACAGCTGAGGTTCAAAGATGTGTGCAAGAGAGATATGAGGGCACTGGACATGGATCCAGCAACATGGGAGGATGAAGCTGCCGATCGCACTAAGTGGCGATGCTATTTATGGCACCACCTCAGATTGGGCGAAGAGAGGCTCACACAAGAAGCAGAGGTGAGGAGAAAACGTCGAAAGGAGCACCAGGAAAATAAGCAGTTGTGGGCTGTCACCTCAGGGGCGCATTCCCATAGTCAGTTATGACTGAAGGGCTATTATTATTATTATATATATATATATATATATATATATATATATATATATATATACACATCTTGAAGGATGTCTCCTTGTGATGAACGTACAATAAATGTCAACCATGTTTTCCCGTGGACCTGTTCACCTGCCGGCTTTTGTTGTATATGCTGACCATAATGTCCTGTATGAAAACCTGCAATCATTCGCGTATCCTTCATGATCCTCTATATTTATTCCAGTAGTAACACCCTATAATGGTGGCCAGTATGGGGATCGAACCCACGACATTCGCGTTATCAGCACAAATGTCGTGGGTTCGATTCCCATACTGTCCGTCATTATAGGGTGTTACGACTGGAATAAATATAGATGATCATGCAGGATACGATAAGTGCCTGTTTATTACACTCGTGTACCTCTGCCGTGGTGTAAGCCTTTTTGATATCTGTGTTATTCGTTTTCTTGGTTTCTATGTCTTTGTACAAATTTGTTGTTAGCGACACATGTCATTGTAAAATGACCGCACAGAAGATGTTTCTGTAGGTTTTGGTTACATTTCTCAAGCAGTGAAATTTCCGGTCCGAGTTTACTCGCCGATGTTTTGGTTCACTGCCTGTTTCGTGTGGGACCTAATTTGTTTTAGGTGTGCTGCTCCGTCCTTGGTTGTGTGTTGGTTTTTTTTTTTTTCTTTTCTTCTCCTTAGTTGACACACCATTCTGTTCGTAATGCTAGACTAACCTTCTTATCACTTGTTTACATTTATATATATTGTTACAGGTCCTGTCCTGTTTTTCATAGCAGTAAGTCTGTGTGATTTATTGGATTTTCTTTAGTTTTCCATTTGTATTCTTTTTCGTTCACTCACTGTTAGTAGTATGTTG